>CM056060.1:134184015-134361515 GCA_029574335.1 Rana kukunoris | reverse complement strand
TTAGTGTTACTGTAGCGAGGAAAGCGGTGGCAGCGGGATAGTGTGTAGGCGTACAGCGCATATTTCACTATATAGAAAACCTCTGAATTTGATCCTGTATGGACAGATCCTCCCCCTCCTGCAAGGCCAAATAAGACACAGTGAGGGTAGTACTACTGCACATGCTCAGTTTGGTCTCTATTGCTGGAGAGAACATTTCCTTGTTGAGCTGAGCTTTTCAGGTCACATGATATTGACATAACACATTTGGGCATGTATACAGATCCTAAATGGTCTGTATACATGCCCAAATGTGTTATGTCAATATCATGTGACCTGAAAAGCTCAGCTCAACAAGGAAATGTTCTCTCCATTTAGGATCAGCTGTGACCAATCACAGCGTGTAACCAAGAAGTGCCGGTAAATAGCTTTCCTCCGTTCACACTGACAGAGCCGATCAGCGACTCTCCTGCCGGGAGGGGGGTGTCTGAGCTGATAATCAGTGCATTAATTATCAGCTCAGCCCCCATCAGAGGGGCCACCACAACTGCCAATCAGTGCCATTAGAAACGCCTGTCGGTGCCCATGTCAGATGCCAATCAGTACCTCACCATCAGTGCCATTTATTAGTGCCCATCAGTGCTGCCTGTCGGTGCCGCCTATAGGTGCATATCAGTGCTGCCTATCAGTGCCCATTAATTCTATATATTATTGCCTCCTCATCAGTGCCAACTCATTGGTGCCTGTTGGTGAAGGAGAAAACAAAGATCACAAGGGCGGTGCAATTGGAAGGCGGTGCTGGGAACCAGCACAGAACGCGGATCTCCCGCACTACATTCCAGAGTGAATGAGGCCTTAAGGAACTTTTGTCTGCATATAACATGAGTTCAGCACATGGTGGGGCATTCTAGTTCATCCCAATACAGATATGTGCATCCTCAGTCATGAAGACTGAATTCTCCTTTTAATACTGAACCAGTAAGCTGTGACTTCATTAACAAGGATGGTGAAATAATTGATTTTCTAACAGCCCTTAACAGCCGTTTTTAATTGGATTTCTCAGATTGGAACTTGCTGTGCATCTTAAACAGCCTTCTGTAAGCTGTATGCTGCTCTTCCATGTTCTAGCAAAACGCCAAAAATATTCGTTCACTTTGGTTCTGATTGTGTTCGAGAATACCAAGAAAATGAGCAGCAGGAAAAATGTTTTGTGTATACCGTATATCTTGTACGATTTAGGAGTCGTTTTATGCTGCTTTCAGATCATTTTGTGATTTCAACATCATTTTTGGGCCAAACGCGCCTCGTTCTAATAGCATATTTTTAGGGACAACCATCTTCAGAGCAAGAACTTACAAGGAACAATTTTACCCATTTTCTCCATTGTCCGCGATTCGTTTTTTTATTGAACGATGCAATGTAATTTTTCATAGCTTAAAAACCGTATTACTTGCATTTAATGTGCACATAGGTGGGCGTATTTAGCTGAATGTGAAATTTGCGCATTCAGGAAAATATACCCGTGCGTTTGTAAATACTGGTGTTTGCGTTTACATGTGCATATGGGCATTTTTTTTTATCAAATGTGTGCACATGTAAATGTAAACACCAGTATACCCAGTTTATTATGTAATGCATTCCTATGGGAAAAAATACTTGGCAGCCTGTGTATTTTACTCTGTACAGCCACATGCCTGTTTATGTGTATGAGCCCAAATAGAATAAGGCAAGCTACAACCACCCAGTTAAGTCCAATAGAAATCATGGATGGAAGTTTTGCATTTTTCTGCTTGGTTGAAAGTGGTTACAATTGCCTAAAAAATTGTTGTGTACAGCGAGTGACCAGCATGTGAGTAACGGGTCCCCAAATTCTTAAAGGTTACCCAATGATAACTCATCGTGTTTTGTGCCTTTCTAACGGAGCCCTTAAGTGTTTCTCCACCCCAACCCAGATAAAGGGGTGCATCTCCACCCCAACCAGAGCCAATCGTAATATTTTTTGGGATCACGTGATCTCTAGGAGATAAAGGGGTGCCTCTCTACCCCAACCCAGATAAAGGGGTGCCTCTCCACCCCAACAGGGGCTAATGGCATGATTTCTGGGATCGCATGATCTCTACCCAGACACAGGGGCGCCTCTCTACCCAGACACAGGGGCGCCTCTCTACCCAGACACAGGGGCGCCTCTCTACCCAGACACAGGGGCGCCTCTCTACCCAGACACAGGGGCGCCTCTCTACCCAGACACAGGGGCGCCTCTCTACCCAGACACAGGGGCGCCTCTCTACCCAGACACAGGGGCGCCTCTCTACCCAGACACAGGGGCGCCTCTCTACCCAGACACAGGGGCGCCTCTCTACCCCAACCCAGATAAGTTTTTATTTTTTCTGTAAATGGTTGTTCCAAAGTGGTTGTAAACCCTTACATATACCCAGTGAAGTAACTGGCATCAGGTGATGCACATAGATGAAAAAAATTCTCCTACATAAGTTGTATCTGCAGTCTTCTCTACATCCGTTCAGAATTCATCAAGTTTATCTGAGCATTCAGAAGAAAAAGGGGGACATAGAGCTAAAATTACACTCTGTAGATCTGCGAGCTGATTGGAAGGAAAGGACACACCCCCTTCACACAGAAAGCAGTAACAGAACTGAGGATGTCAATCAGCTGGGGGTTCCTCCCCTGTCCCCTTTTTTCTCTTGGTGTCAGGAAAACTTGTCAGAAGTGACTCATTAAAGCGGAGTTCCACCCAGGAAAACAACATTTGGCCATATATCCTATAAAAAAAAAACGTAAAAAAAAAAATTATACTCACCCGAAATACCTGTTGCTATGCGGAAGTCCGTAATCTGCCTCTTCCCCACCACGGTGTGTTTTCTTCTCCTAGTGAATGGGGCGCGCTGCTTTCTGGGAACTGTGTGTGTTCTCAGAGAGCAGCCGCACATTCACAAGCTGGCACGAGACTCACGCAGGCGCAGTAGGAAATGGGCAGTGAAGCCGTAAGGCTTCCCTGCCTGTTTCCCCTAGTGTGAATGGCGGCGCAGGACCTGGATCGATCGTGGGACTGGCATCGGGGGGGCCATCAGCGCAGGCAAGTAGGACAAGGTAAGTGTCCTTATTAAGTCAGCAGCTACACTGCTGACTTTAAAAAATAAAAAATAAAAATGCGGGTGGAATCCCGCTTTAAGCTGCACACAGAAATGACACTTGGTGGTTTTAATTAAGACAAGGACACACTAGAGAGGGATGTGCTTTGTTTATATATTTTGTCTGAGGTTTACAACCACTTTAACAGTTATCTATGTTTTGACTATTCTGTTTTTTTTTATTTTTATGACCTCTCTGTAATGCAGAAAATGTAAAGACTTCTGAATGTTGTTGTGCTTTGGTGGTCTTGTCACTTAACATATACCTTTTCTTACAGAACTCTTTAAAAAAGAGAAGATCAGGAAAAGTGGAGAAGAAACCATCTCCTCAGGTAAGCCATGGCATTGTGTCTGCGTGGGTGGGAGGCTCTGTGATTTCTTTATGGGGAGTTCCTGTCAATAGCAACCAGCTAATATTCTTCTGTCGTTTGTGTATGGTAGGTTGGAAGTTAAGAGCTTAATGGTGGGGTTCAATATATAACGACCAAACTTTTTTAAATCGTTTTTCCCCCCCCCAGGAAATCTTGATAACTGTAGTAATATAGACCCACCCAAGCAAGCTCTCTGGACTCCCTTAGAACAGAGTACTGTAATATCCCTAGTTGGGATTCAGTAAACCGAATCAAGTGGCAATTTTGGTGGTCTCTGTTGAAAGTCCAGTTAAAGTTTTAGGCGGCTTACACACGATCGAGGTTCTCTCTGGAAACCAGCGAGAACCTCGCTGGAAGCTGCATTCCAGCGAGGACCTCGGCCGTGTGTACACTCGATCGGCTCCCGCGCTGCGGGAATCCCATCACGCGAAAAGAGAGCACGCTCTCTTTTTGCTCGACGGCCCGCTTGGATGAATGGCGGGTCGCCGATTTCGACGGCCGGCAGAGAACCTCGACGGGCGGAACGATGTGTTCTGCCCGTCGAGGTTCTCTGCCGTGTGTACGCGGCTTCAAAGTTTATTTCAACTAAAAGGTGAATATTTTGTAGCAGTACCCCTCCTGGTATGTGCCTTTGCCTAGGACCGCTCTGTAGACTCATAGCTGTATTTGTGCAGTTTGCGCCTTTATACTGTTTTCCTTGCTGGAGTGGAAGCTGTACATGAGGATCTGCAATGCAAAGATCTACCTGCTTCTGCTTCATTCATTTTGTGGATCTCTGCTGCTTCTACTTTTACTGCTGCTTCTACTTTTACTGCTGCTTCTACTTTTACTGCTGCTTCTACTTTTACTGCTGCTTCTACTTTTACCGCTGCTTCTACTTTTACCGCTGCTTCTACTTTTACCGCTGCTTCTACTTTTACCGCTGCTTCTACTTTTACCGCTGCTTCTACTTTTACCGCTGCTTCTACTTTTACCGCTGCTTCTACTTTTACCGCTGCTTCTACTTTTACCGCTGCTTCTACTTTTACCGCTGCTTCTACTTTTACCGCTGCTTCTACTTTTACCGCTGCTTCTACTTTTACCGCTGCTTCTTGATCATTACATCACCAGTTTTTAGGGGGAAGCTTTGACAAAAGGAAACAAAGCCCTGCTCCTCCACCAAGATGGCTGCCTCCACACAGCGACACCATGCAAAATAAGGTGTGGTAAATTTTAGGGTTGTCCCGAAACCGATACTAGTATCGGGACCGATACCAAGCAGTAGAGTACTTCTACTCAGACGCTGTCTTCACTCCATTCATTTTCAGCTGAGAAAGGGACAGGGGAACATGTGTCCCTTTCTCTGTCTCAAATGAAAGATGTCAGAGGTCTGTTAAGACCCCTGATATCTCACTAAAGCCCCCCAACAGGGCTGAAAAATAAAGAATAAAAAAAAGATTGTAGAAAATAAAAAAAAATGTAAAGAAAAAACACACTGACACGATCCACCCCCCCCCCCCCTCCTCCTTTAAAAAAAAAAAGAGAAAGCATTATAAATAAATTAAAAAAATGTAAGAAAAAAATGTTTTAAATTAAAAACAAATTGTTAAAGATAAAAAAAAAAACATACTGACACATGCCGCTGTCACATGAGATTAAAAAAAAGTATCTGTATTCGGTATCGGTGAGTACTTGGAAAAAAAAGTATCGGTACTTGTACTCGGTCTTAAAGTCAACCCTAGTAAATTTAGTAACAGGAAAAACCTCAGATGCTGGGAGTCTACAGGCAATACAGGGGTTTAAGGGTTTGAAAGATGTGCCTAACAAAAAGGCAAGCAGAGGACTCCGTATTTCTCTAAAGGTCAGACCATCAAAAAAAAATCAAATTTAAAAAAATAACAAAAATATAAATGTTCTAGCTGTTTCGCGTGTTGGTTTCTCACATCATCTTAGTATTACACTTCCATGCCCGGATGTATTCTTTAAACTATTATGTATGGCCACCTTCTTTGTGACCTTTTTGGAGTGGTTGAAGACACATATAAGGAGCTCTGAATAATGGAGTCTTTGAAATTGTAGTTTCTTGGTAGTCCTAACAATATCTTCGATGTTTTGAGCCGCTGGGCAGGAACGAATTTGCATATCATAAATCCTGACTTCATTGACTTGTTCCAGGTCTGTGATCTAGAAACCATAAATGGCCAATCAACTAGCATTTTCAAAAATGTTATTTTTTTTGGCCTATTTTTTTTTTTTTTTCAACAGTAGATAGTAGAGCTGCATGATTATTCGTTAAAGAAACGAGATTGCGATTCTACCCCCCTCCTGATAAGGAAAAAAGCATTTCCCCAATCAGTGCAGAGTTCTCTGCTCAAGCTGACCGCTGTCAAAAAAAAAAAAAAAAAAAAACGGCAGCCTGCCAAGTTTCTCACAACATGGCTAAAGAGAAACATTGTAACATTTTAGTTATTTGAGATCAAGGGGATGGACTTCGGTCTGTATATGAGGTCAGTTTAACCACTTGGACCAAGTGTGTTAAACTCAATTTCATCGAGGGCCGCATCAGCATTGATACGATTGTCCTCCAAAAGGGCTGGTTGTATCTGTAAGATTAGATGTCGGCGCATCTCCCCCCCCCCCCCCCCCCCCCCCCCTTACATTAGATGTCAAGAGCCACCCCACAATCAGAAGTTGAGTCCCCCCACTCTCCCTTACATTACAGTGCACCCTCCTTTATAGGGCTGGGGAAAAATCGATTTTAAAATTTGAATCGAGTTGCAAGGGCAAACCTATTCAGATTTTTACTGGATCGATTATTATTTTTTTCCCACCGGACCGGCGCTTTGCCTCGCCTAAAAAAAAAAATCCTGCTTGCAGCTCGCCGCGATCCTGGGAAAGGGCCAGAAGACACGGACTAGGCCGAAGCCACTGCCTTTTCCCAGAATCGCGGCGAGCAGGTTTCTTTATGGCAAAGCCGCGTGTTTGGCCTAGTCCACGGCCTTTTCCCAGGATCGCGGCGGACTAGGCCGAAGCCGTGGCCTCGCCTAAAAACTCCTGCGAGCGTGGTGTCCTTCACGATTCAATTTTATTTTTTTAATCGCAGATTATTATTTTTGCCAAAATTGCCCATCCCTACCCTCCTTATTTTATGCTGCTGGGAAGAAGCTGGATGCATTGCTTGAAAGCAGAAAGTAAGGGGTCTGAATGAGGACCAGCGGTCTTTCAAATACAACTTTTTTTGGATAAAGTACACTTTAATGAATAAAAAAATAAAATAAACAGTAAAGTTAGCCAATTTTTTGTATAATGTGAAAGTTGATGTTACGCCGTGAGAATCGCGATCTTTATTCTAAGCAAAACAATGGTGATTTTCATTTTAGCCAGAATCGTGCTGCTCTAGTAGATTGTAGTTGAGGATAACTGCAAACGCTATTGGTATACTTCTTTGTAAGTAGGGTTATTTTCTTGCAGATCCACTTGTTTACTGTATGAATCTTGTGACATTTGATTCATGTTTTGCTCGATTATTCCCTAATTAAAAGCGTTAGACTTGTTCCCCTTTGAGGATTTGTGCCAGTATGAATATGCTCATTTATGCACAATCATTAGTATTCCACTCCCGCACCCCCTATCCGCATCTCTGTAGTCCTTTGATTAAGGCTCCTGCCTTCGTTAAAAATAAAGGGGGCTTTGAAACGGTTCCCTTGATTACAGTGTGAAGGCATCTGGGAGGGAGGGAATATTCGGAGGGAGAAGGGGAGACGTGGACAAATGCTATTCTGTGCTGTGTAATGGCATGGCCGATAAACCACACAGAGCGGTAGTCAGCTGCAGCAAGCCTCGCTCAAAATATTTGTACAAGTTGGTACAAAGGGCCACCGCTTTTTATTTGTTTTCACAGCCACGAATACTGTCATTAAGATGTAAGAACAGTATGTTATTCTACTCATAAGGACCCATGGGTTTCCTTGTCCTCCATGATGGAGTAACGCTAATTAGGTTTTCTTTGCATCTGGAGTCCCCAAGAGGTACAAAGAAAGCAGCGGGTAAATCGGCCCAGTAGACTCTACCTAAAATAACCGTTTGAGTGCCCAAGCCACACTCACTTTGTGGGTTTGTCACCCAGATGTTAAAAATGAACCCTAAGCCAAATGTTTATTAGCAAATATACTGTATGTTAAGTATTTTACTTAAAACTGACAGTAAATTGACTGTATAATTAACGTGAAAAAAACAAAACATTTACCATGTGCTAAAAAAAAATTTGCCAATTTAAATCCTTGTTTTTAAAAGAAACATACCGTATATACTCGAGTATAAGCCAAGTTTTTCAGCACATTTTTGTGTGTGCTAAAAATGCCCCCCTCGGCTTATACTCGAGTCACCTTTTTGCGCCTGATCTCCCGGATTTTGGGGACCCGGAACCGGCCAGTTGTAGGTCCTCTGGACCCCAAACTTGGCAGACATATAGTCCCACTCTTCTACAAGTGTGCAAAGTTTGTTGTGTGGGGGACCTACGGCCGGAGAGCACCAATTTTTCAAAGTCGGGCACCCCTTCCATAGACTCTCATGTTAAATGGTTCTTTGTAAATTTGGGGACCCGGTACCGGCCGGTCGTAGGTCCCCTGGACCCGAAACATGGCACGCATGTAGCCCCAGTTCTTCTTTACAAGTTTGCTGTCTGGGGGACCTACGGCCGGAGAGCACCAATTTTTCAAAGTCGGGCACCCCTTCTATATTCTCCCATGTTAAACGTAAGTCGAGGCATGGGCACAGTGAGGCATGGGCACAGTGAGGCATGGGCACAGTGAGGCATGCACATAGACACCCTAGTCTTCCACTCGAGTCAATACGCTTTCCCAGTTTTTTGTGGTAAAATTAAGTGACTCAGCTTATATTCCGGTCGGCTTATACTCGAGTATATACAGTAATAATTGTTCGAGGATATGTCTGAGGAAGCCTTTGTTATTTTATATACTACAGTGGGTATAGAAAATAATTTTTTTCTAGTTTTTGGGGACTGGATTGGAGGTAACCTGATTTAACTTGACAGCGGAACTGAAGGAGAGTGGATGTGACATCATCCCTGTCGGCTCCGATCAGCAGGGGATCTACTCACAAATCCCCTGCTGATCGGAGCGGACTCCACTCATGTGAAAAAAGACTACGTCAGAAGATCACTGCTCTTGGTTTCTTCTTTCTTAAATCCAAGCCCCAAAACTTGATGCGCAACAGACCACGTCCCGAAGCTTGCTTTTTTTTTTTAACTGACATTAGAAGATGTCAGACATCCAGTTGTTTTTGCATCCTGAATGATTTTCTCTCATCTTGAATATCCTGTTGACCAATGATATAGATAAACATTCCAAAAAAAGTAGGGAAGACTGCAGTGCAGACCTGCTACAAATGGTAGTCGCTGGCACACCCAGGCATTCCAACCTCAATGCTTTGAGAAAGTGGAGCATGTTTTTCTTCTAATCAGTGCTATTTAAAGGTTCAATGTTTTTAGATTTATTTTGGGCTCTGTCCTGTGGCGTCACGCTTCATATTTATTTTCTGAATTTAAAAGGTTAACTGACCAAAAAGTTTCTTTTTTTTTTTTGAAGATGCTGGAGAGTTGAATCACTTTTCTCTTCTGTCTTGGGGACTCTGTTGGTAGAATCTCTGCGCTCTGCACACCTCGTGGCCATTTTTGGGGGTTCTGTTTAGTTTTTTTATTTTTGCACAGTGTATTAGGGATGGAAACAAGCCTGCAGGTTAGAAAATACAAGAAGATTAATAATAATAAAAATAATAATTTTAATAAATATATATATTTAATATAAAAAAAAAAGATCATCCAATCCCTTACCCACAGTTGATCCAGAGGAAGGCAAAAAACAACAGCAAAGCATGATCCAATTTGCTACAGCAGGGGCAAAAATTCCTTCCTGATCCTCCAAAAGTCAATCATATTTGATTTTCCCTGGATCAACCTTGCCTATAATTGTCAGTACCCAGTTAAATTATGTATATATTTTGGTAAGAATTAATTGGAGTTATGCAGGCCATACATGGAGCAAATTTATTTCCTGCAACCACGGGTTGTAGAAAGACCGTTTTGAGAGGGGGAATCCCACCCGCCGTGCTACTGTATTCTCCTGGCAGGGGGGGCTGGGCCTGTCCATACACGCTAAACCGGCCGAGATCTGAACTGTATATGGCCGGCCTTGGTCTGAGTAAAGCCATACCTTGGTTTCACCCTGTGCATAATGTATGAATTTCTTTTGTTTACAAATGGTTTTTTATTATGGATAGTCATAGAATAAAATTTTAACAGTGTTCGAAGATGAACAAGTGTGAGAGTCATTCACATTCTACATTATATCCGAGTAAAGACATATCATATGAGAAAATACGTATATTGGATTTATAAATCTATATAACATTTGTGGGAAAAGATCTGTGGGTGTGCTTAATTAGAACAGGAAAAGAAAAAACAGAGGATGCCTCCAGCTTAAGCTTTGTAAAGCTTTAATAAAATACAGATGACAGTGTAGACTTGCATATAAAAAGGTGGAATCCAATGTGTAGATTCTATCAAGAAGTTCTTGAATGGGGGGAGATGTGGCGTCTTCCTGGGCTAGATGTTAGTCTCTCACCGGCTCTCACCGTCCACTTTAGTGCGACAACGTTTCGAAGCTAAGCGCCCACCAATGAGCGCGCTCCTTTCTCAGGCATGCTTGAGAAAGGACCGCGCTCATTGGGCGCTTAGCTTCGAAACGTTGTCGCACTATAGTGACGTCATTGCGGCTCACGCTGCGCTCCGGGCCTCGTGTCCATCCAGTCCCTCTGTACCAGCTGGCTTTTACCTGCTCTATGGACGGTGAGACTTAGGAGGTTTATCCGGGAGCACAATCAGCCTAACATCTAGCCCGGGAAGACGCCACATCTCCCCCCATTCAAGAACTTCTTGATAGAATCTACACATTGGATTCCACCTTTTTTATATGCAAGTCTACACTGTCATCTGTATTTTATTAAAGCTTTACAACGCTTAACCTGGAGGCGCCCTCTGTTTTTTTCTTTTCCTGTACATGTTGGAGTTATTGCTCTGGTCTTCCCTGCTAGAAGGCTTGCCCCTGAAACAGCGTCTTTTGGACGATCAGCTTATTACAGAACAGTGTCCTCATTGTCGTTCTCCTCCTTACCACTCATCTCAGGTTTTATTTATGTCATTTTAACAAAGGACTTGGAGTTTGCACAGCGGATTTTTTCACTTATATGCCACTGTTTAACAGCGCCACAACCCCAACCTTTTTTAATTAGAACAGTAGTGGACATTACACCAGTAGTGAGGTTTCCCATAAAGACCATTTTTTTTTGGCGTATATATGCATGGTGTCCTACAACGAAATATGAATTTCTAACAACTTATATAATTGTCAAGGAATAATTTAGCATTGGATATTTGAAATTGCCCGTTCTTCCTCGAATAAAAAAAAAAGTTTTAATTACCATTTAATAACATTTTGGTATAGCTCTGAACCTATATAACCTATTTCTTTGAATTGCAGGAGGACAATGCTGATCTTAAATGCCAGTTGCACTTTGCTAAGGAGGAATCTGCTTTAATGTGTAAAAAGCTAACAAAGTTTGCAAAGGACAATGAAACAATGAAGGAAGAACTGGTGAAGTACAGGTCCATGTACGGAGACCTGGATAGCTCATTGTCCATTGACGAACTAGCCAACACGCCACATTCTAGGGAAGCTGAGCTGAAGTCTCACCTCAAACTTGTTGAAGAGGAGGCTAACCTCTTGAGTCGAAGGATAGTAGAACTTGAGGTTGAGAATAGAGGTTTAAGGGCGGAAATGGATGAGATGAAAGTTCACGCCGATAGAGAACATCTTAGTCAAGAGTCAAGATTTTCTTTCTTGTCTGGAGAATCGGGAGACAGTTTTGTGGAGCTCAGAAGGCATCTGCAGTTTGTGGAAGAAGAAGCGGACCTTCTCAGGAGATCTTTGATGGAGTTGGAGGACCAAAATAAGCTACTGATGAATGAGCTGAATAAATACAAGTCCGACCATGACCTGGACATAACCTTGTCGGAGGACAGCTGTTCTGTCATTAGCGAACCTTCTCAAGAGGAACTCACAACTGCCAAAATGCAGATCAGCGAACTCAGTGGCAAAGTCAAGAAACTCCAGTATGAGAATAGGGTGCTCCTTTCAAACCTTCAACGCTACGATCTGGCATCATGTCAAACCACGAAACCCTTCATGGAGACAGATGCCGAAGCAGGAGATTCTGCGCAATGTGTCCCGACTCTTTGGCGAGAAGGACCAATTGGTGGGGAAATGGATAGTACAGATTCAAAGGAATGTCCTGGGAAGGGAACTGTTAAGACTCCAGAAACTTCCCACACATCACCAGCCTGGTTACCAAAGATTAAAGAGCTGGAAAGTCTCTATGGCATTCGCGCACAAGTGGAATTCATTAGCAAAGCAATAGAAGTTTTGACATCCTATGCCAATGGGTTTCCATCAGGTGTTAAGCTCTGCACAAATAATGACTGTGGGGATCTCTTGTTGACGGAAGCTATTGATAATAGTGAAGTCACGAGCAACGCCAAGCTGATCAGTGCCATTTTCAGTAGACTTGGGGTGTTGCAACAGGAGCTGAATAGTTTTACCAAGAAAGTTGACGCTCTTGGAGAGTCCTACAAAGGACAGCAGGATTCCTCATTGTCACTATCGGATACTACCTATCAAGGCACATCGAACGACTGTTCCAAGAAAGAGCACATCTCCAGTTTACAGGTGAGTGCTACATGCATTGCCACGCTAAATCCTTCCCCCCCCTCCCCACAGCAAATACTACTCAACTTGCCTTGCCTTACTTGCTTAATTGATAAACCCACCCATAACCTACTTACACCGAATAACTAATCTTTAAATGCCTGCATGGTAATTGCACACCAGATAAGAACTCTGCTTGGGAAAACTCAACTTTTGAGGCCGGGTTCACACTGGTCCGACAAATGCTCCGACATTGGGAGCTCATGTCGCATGACGTGTGAAAATCAATGTTTCCCTATGGGAGACGTCTTAACTGGTCTGACACAAGTCGGTCCGACTTTGAAAATTCTCCCTGTACTACTTTGGTCCGACTTTGATCCTATTTCAGCCCATTGAATATCACTGAAGTCGGATAAAAGTAGGATCCTTGTCCTAACCATCTGACTTTTGACATCCGACATTGTGATTATAGCAGCAGTAAAAGGAATTTATCTCACTCTGGGATTGTTTTGATTGGTCAAAGGACAAGTCAGACTATCACAAAGTTGGATCAAAGTAATATCCTGTTCATGAAAGTCAGATGGATGTAGGACCAATGTAGGACTGATGTCGCAGAGCAAAGTAGGATGAAAGTCGGATGATTGTCGTGTTGTATCAGCGTGAACCCAGCCTTAGTAGCCATCATGTTCAGTAGAAGACAGCTTGGACAGAAAAAGTTGCATTTTTAGAAACCAATATTGATGCAGCTTTAAGGCAATATATACAATGGGGGTTATTTACGAAAGGCAAATCCACTTTGCACTAAAAGTGCAAACTGCAGGTGTAAAGTTCACTTGGAAGTGGTGTTGCTGTAGATCCAAGGGGGACATGCAGGGGAAAAAAAAAAAAAGCATTTTAGCTTGCACGTGATTGGATAATCCGCAGAGCTTCCCCTCGTTTCAGATCTACCCCTCAGATTTGCATCGACTGCACTTCCAAGTGCACTTTCAGTGCAATTTCAAGTGCACTTTGCACTTGTAGTGCAAAGTGTATTTGCCTTTCGTAAATAACCCCCAATGAGTCTAGTTTACAGTTATGTTTTTTGTCAAATATGAAGTGTATGGTGCAGTAATTATTTAAAGACCATTGTTGTCTGGAAGAGATCTACTGTTGAGTTGAGGAAGGGGGGTCTATTGTTGCTGGCCCCTGGGAGATCTTTTGGTGCTTCTAGGGTGGTATTTTGTTGTGGGGGTCCATTGCTGCTGGGAGGTCTATTGTTGCTTGGGAGGGGGGGGGGGTCTATTTTACTACTTTTCTTGTTTATCATTTACAAATTATTTAGCACCACAAAATACTTGCCTCTGTATTCTCTAAAAGGGGCGCTACTGAGAGATGGGTAGGGGGTGGAACCAAGGAATGGTGCTCGGAGGTGGGCAGGGAGCAGAGACCAGAAGGGTGGAGTAACAGGCGTGTGTGTGTGTGTGTGTGTGTGTGTGTGTGTGTGTGTGTGTGTGTGTGTGTGTGTGTGTGTGTGTGTGTGTGTGTGTGTAATATATATATATATATATATAATTTTTTTTTCACAAAAGGAGTTGCCCCTTTAAAATTGAAGCCTTGGAGCATCAAACAATCAGTAGTAATGTTATTGATTGATTGATATTTCCCCTTCATCACCTTCCACTTACACTGGTGAACAGACAGGGCAGGATGGTATATGGATAATGCAAAAGGTGACACAGATTTTCAAGTTTGCATACATGCTTGCAGTTGCAGAAAGTATGCATTAAATAGGTTTGCTTTCATGTAACTTGAAGTTTAGGGCCCTTTCACACGGGACGGATGAGTAATGATCCGCCCCGTGAACCTCCGCTTGCTCAGCAGGTATCGCTCCATTGATCCCCGCTGAGCCGGCGGATGACAGGGCGGTCCCCGCACACTGTGTAGGGACGGCCCTGTCAGATCTCCGCTCGCCTCTGTGGGGGGGATCGGATGAACACAGACAAACGGTCTGTGTTCACCTGATCCGATCCGCAGACAGATGGAAAAATAGGGTTTTCCTCTGTCTGCAGAATCGGAGGATTGCGGACCTGGATGAGATTGGGTGTCAGCAGACAATCTCGTAGGGATCAATGTATGTCCCTTTTTCATCTGAAAACGGATGGATGAAAAAGTTCCGCATGTGTGAAAGGGGCCTTATCAATAAAGATCCAGAGTACAACTGTGTGTGAGAATAATGATCTCTGTTTCAAATATTTTATTGACTTTTATAATTATCAACAAAATTCCATTAACGAAGTATGTACAATAATGTAATAGAAATATATATTCCATTAGCAGAACATGTACAATAGTATAATAGAAAAAGGTGTAATCATTCAGGAAAGTAACTCTTTTTTATAAATGAAAATGGATAACACAGCGGATTGTAGGATAAGACTATGCAACAGGAAGTGTCATAATCTTAGCTTCATGGCAGCTATTTGACAAGTAATTGAGAAATTAAGTTGATTGAAATAATATATCGGAGTCCTCCTATGAAGAGAATAGAATTGAATGAACCTATAAAGAAATATAAAGTTTGAGCCAGATTCATCAATAGTTACAACGGCGTATCTCGAGATACGCCGCGTAACTTCTAAAATGCGCCGGCGTATCTTTTTTTTCTATATTCAGAAAACAAGATACTCCGGGTTTGAGCTAAGATATGAGCGGCGTAATTGTATTACGCCGTCGTATCTTAACTGCATATTTACGCTGGCCACTAGGTGGCGCTTTCGTCGATTTACGCCTAGAATATGTAAATTAGCTAGATATGCTGTTTACGTAAGGCCTTTTTCAGGCGTAAAGTTATTCCAACAAAAAGATGGCGCAGCCAATGTTAAGTATGGACGTCGGGACCGTGCCAAAATGTTAAAATTTTACGTCGTTTGCGTAAGCCGATTCAGAATGGGGCTGGGCGTAAGTTACGTTCACGTCGTTTTCATTGACTATTTGCGACGTGATTTTGAGCATGCGCACTGGGATACATCCACGGCCGGCACATGCACAGTTCGTTTGGCACGTCATTTACGTCGGGTCACCGTTCATTTCAATACAACACGCCCCCTACCTGCTAATTTGTATTGTGCACGGATATGCCGGCCCATTTACGCTACGCCGACGCAACTTACGGAGCAAGTGCTTTGTGAATACAGCACTTGCCTGTAAAAGTTGCGGAGGCGTAACGTAAATGGGATACGTTACGCCCGCACAAAGATAGGTGCTCCTATGTGAATCTGCCCAATGTGTTGTAGAATAGCTGGGGGAAGAAATTGGGCTAAACCAGTGCCAAGTCCCTTCTCTTGGCATGATTTGGTGCGAAGGTCAAAAATCCCAACCATTCATAGCATCTTCTATTAGTCGGTATAGAGAATAATGGATGCCTGCACAGCTCAGAAAGAACACAAGCACCTTCCTTGAACGTAGAAAAAGCCTTGTGGGTGTAAAATATTTCTATAGCCGTCCTTCAATTTCTGTAAGGAATAAATAGACTGGTAAAATAAGAAATAGAAAGGCTTTGATGCTCTCTGTCAGACAAGATGGGCCCAGAGGTCTCTCATTTAGATCCGCCAATAACGTGACAAGGTAGGAAGGAGTTTGCGCTGTTTAACCACTCTTCTAGCGCTGGGGCTCGGCCATCTTCTTTATTTATATTACTGTTTATGGAGTAAAGATGCCGAGACTTTGTGGCAATTTCAATTGAGGACTGCAATTCTATTTCACAAGGAAGGTCTGGATGAATGCCAATGTAATAGAGAGACCGAGGAAAAGGATATCAGATCAATGAGCATTTCACGCTTGCTACTCCACGCTTTCCCATTTGGCAGACTACCAATAGCGTTGCCTGAGGTTTTGCAGTGGCCTAAATTGAATCGCAGCAGATTGAAAGTGGCCAGGCAGTGTAATGATTACAGAATGATCTGCATTAGAGACAATACATCGCTCCCATTTGTCTCAAGGCTTACAGTGAAGGTAAAATGATGGTGAAAAGTAAACGTTCTTATGGATAGTAGTGGTGCAACGGATCGTCATTGATCCGTGATCCGAACGGGTCAACCCATTTGGTTTGGCATAAAATATACGATGCTGCGCTCCCTTCTTCACCACAGTAACCTAATATGTAATTGCATGCAGCTTAGTCAGGCCCTACCGGCCAGCACGGGGCGCAAACAAAATTGAGGCCGTGGGGCGCCAGAAGGTTGGCCCACTCGGCAAGGAATCTCAGCTGATTGCGATCCAAATTGCTGACACAAACTGGCTGCCTGTAATGGTTTTGGAAGCTTAGTGGCTTTGACGCAGCTCTTTAACCATGTGATCGACTGTGTCCAACCACAGCCTGTCACATGTGAACAAAGTGCCGCGGCCTCAAGTGTGTGGCTTCAGCAGCACAAGAGAGGTAATCAAGGCACTGATCATCGGTGCTTTGATTACAATAAAGTGCAATCAGTGACCACCACTGCCAGCAATCGGTGCCCATTAGTGATGCCAGTCAGTGCTGGTTATCAGTAGGGCTGCGCATCTTCACCGGTCACACGATTCGATGCGATTATGATTATCAAGTCCACGATTCGATTCGATTCCGCGATGCATCACGATGCATCAAGATTACTGCGCACGGTTTTTATCTGTTCTTAAAAAAACTCTCTGCATGTAGCAAACTGTAAACACAGCAGACAACTTAAACAGGAGCTCCAGACTGACCCCCAAATACTACGAGATGGACAGAGACTGCAGACAATGATACTAGAGAGGATCAGAGACTGCGGACATGATACTAGAGAGGGTCAGAGACTGCAGACATGATACTAGAGAGGGTCAGAGACTGCGGACATTGTCGTTTGGCAGGACTTTATGGGGACAATGTATGCCATGCTTATTGTCTTAGTGATTGATTCACATCACAACTTCATTGATACCTTTTTTTTTTTGTACGATTTTTAGTTTTGCTCATTACTACCACACGTGCAATGCATGGCTGCATGTGTGTGGCAGTGATGAGCAAAAGCATCATACAAAAAAAATAAAAAAAGGGTATCAATTTCAAATCAATGAAGTTGTGATGTTAATCAATCACTAAGACAATAAGACATACATAAACTAGTGTGCCATCAATTGCTGCCAGTGTGCCATTGCCATCAATTGCTGCCAGTGTACCGCCAGTGTGCCAATGCCATTAATTGCTGCCAGTGTGCCGTCAATTGCTGCCAGTGTGCCGTCAATTGCTGCCAGTGTGCCGTCAATTGCTGCCAGTGTGCCGTCAATTGCTGCCAGTGTGCCGTCAATTGCTGCCAGTGTGCCAATGCCATCAATTGCTGCCAGTGTGCCAATGCCAATAATTGCTGCCAGTGTGCCATCAATTGCTGCCAGTGTGCCATCAATTGCTGTGTGCCATCAATTGCTGCCAGTGTGCCATCAATTGCTGCCAGTGTGTCACAGTGTGCCGTCAATTGCTGCCAGTGTGCCGTCAATTGCTGCAGTGTGCCGTCAATTGCTGCCAGTGTGCCGTCAATTGCTGCCAGTGTGCCATCAATTGCTGCCAGTGTGCCAATGCCATCAAAGTGTGTGTGCTGCCAGTGTGCCAAGCCATCAATTGCTGCCAGTGTGCCAATGATGCCAGTGTGCCAATGCCATGCCAGTGTGCCACTGCTGCCCATTCAACTGTGCCCATCAATTTCTGCCAGTGTGCATGCCCCGAGTACCTGATGATGATGAATCTGACTCATGTCACTGCTGCCTTCAGTACTCGGCTGTCTCGGTTCTCCCACAGCAGCGTGAGTTAAGCCAAGGAGGAAGGCTCTGGGGAGTCGGGAGCGGGACCGGGGACACTCGCTGAATGTGTCCCTCACATGGCGATGGGCGACTGGGAATGCCGTCAGCGGGGGGGGGCGGGAAACGAGGCGCGGCGTCTACGGCTGCATCAGCAGTGGGGGGTGGGAAAAGAGGCGCCAAAACTTCGGCTCCACTCGGGCGGCTCAGTCGGCTCCACTCGGCTCTGCGCGGCTGCTCGGCGGGCGGCAATGACGTCATCAGTATGCATCGATTATTTAAAGGGACAGCATCGGCGCAGAATCGCCGGAGGAATAATCGTGATGCATCGATTAAACGATTAATTTCAGCAGCCCTAGTTATCAGTGCCCATAGGTGCCACCAATCGGTGTCCATAAGTGCAGCATATCTGTGCCCATCAGTGCAGCCTCATTAGTGAAGGAGAAAAATTATTTACCAAATTTACTTACAGAAACTAGTAAAAAATAAGATCCAGCAGTGATTAAAGCGGTTGTATACCCCTAAAAAATAAATAAAATAAAAAACTGTAAAGAAAAGGCATAATGAACTAGTATGACTAGCATACTAGCTCATTATCAATTGCTTACTATAGATCGAAGCCCCCCCAGTGGTCCTCCGTCGCCGCCATGATACCTCGAAATGACTTCCGGGTATCGGCGCTCTGGCGCTGTGACTGGCCGGAGTGGCAATAACGTCACTCCCGCGCATACGCGCGGAACGGCACGATTCCCCACGCATGCGCACATTTCCGCCACTTTCCGGCAGACTCCCATTCAAGAGCCGCTGTGCTCAGTGCGCCTGTGCCGTATGTGCATCGCTGCCCCCTTTTCTGCAAATATCTCCTTTACCGTGTAAGTTAAGGAGACCTTGCAAGCACCTACAAGTAAGCCTTAATGTAGGCTTACCTGTAGGTGCAAGTATACCATGAAGGGTACACAACCTCTTTAAATATCACCAAAAGAAAGCTCTGTGTGATAAAAATCTCACATGGTTACAGTGCAGCCTGACCGTGCAATTGTCATTCAAAGTGGGACAGTGCAGAAAAATGGCCGGGGCAGGAAGGGAGTGAAAGTGCCCGGTATTAAGGTGGTAAAGTAGATAAGTCGCCGTCTTTTTTTTTTTTCAACCAGTGGGTTTTATGATAATTGTGATGATAAAATACTGATGTATATATTATTTCATGTGACCTGAGCCCAGTATTTCAGCCCAGCTAATGCCCCATCTGCGCCTCTCCTGGCGGGGCCTGCGACCGCCTTTTTATGACTCTTGAGATTGAGGCGTAATTGGTTTACAGCTATAAAATCTTTGTACTGCAATAACCGCGTCTCAGTCCATTCCCCCAGACCTGCCGTACCCCCGGGCTGTAGTCACTACTAATTATTGAATGCATTACACCCCGGTGTGCTGCTTTGTTCTAAGAGACATGAAAGATTAGTGGGATAAGAGCTCTGCTTGTATCCATTTACAGATCTCTCTGCAATGTTTTCTATACTCTCCTCTACACACAGTAATGTACTCCATTCAGGAGATTGGTTGTGACTGGTAACATGTGAGCAGCGACTACCAGCTTACTACATTTTAAGATCGTTACATAATGCTTGGTAATCGATTACAAAACTAGGTATAATGTTTAATTAACCACTTAAGCCCCGGACCATTATGCAGCTAAAGGACCAGGCCCATTTTTGTGATTCAGCACTGCGTCGCTTTAACAGACAATTGCGCGGTTGTGCGACGTGGCTCCCAAACAAAATTGGTATCTTTTTTTTCTCCCTACAAATAGAGCTTTCTTTTGGTGGTATTTGATCACCTCTGCGGTTTTTATTTTTTGTGCTATAAACAAAAATAGAGCAACAATTTTGAAAAAAAAAAATCTATTTTTTGCTTTTTGTTATAATTAATATCCCCAAAAAAATATATATATATATATATATATATATATATATATATATATATATATATTATATATATATATATATATATATATATATATATATATATATATATATATATATATATATATATAAAAATGTCCTCAGTTTAGGCCGATACGTATTCTACATATTTTTAGTAAAAAAAACGCAATAAGCGTTTGATTGGTTTGCGCAAAAGTTATAGGGCCAGATCCACAGAGCCATGTATCTCCTGATACACCGGCGTACTTTCAAATTACCCGCGTCGTATCTTTAGTTTGAATCCTCAAACCATGATCCGACGGCTTCGATCCGACAGGCTTACGTCTTCGTTCGCCTTCGGATCTACGCTGCAATCTTTTTCCGCCCGCTGGGTGGAGTTCGCTTCGTTTTTCCGCGTCGGGTATTCAAATTAGCTTTTTACGGCGATCCACGAAGTTACGATCGGCCGTCGCATTCCCTAACGTCGTCGCTAGTCGCGTTTTTACGGCGTAAAGTTAAAGCTGCCATTATCCGGTCTATAGTTAGACTGCCCATGTTAAGTATGGACGACGTTCCCGCGTCGAATTTTCAATTATTTTTTTTTTTTGCGTAAGTCGTCCGTGAATAGGAATGTACGTAAATTAAGCTACAAAAAAAAAAATATGTTTCGACCATATTTTGCGCAATGTACGGCGGGAAATTTCAGAACGGAGAATGCACAGTTCGATCGCCGCGGGGACGCGCCTAATTTAAATGCTTCACGCCCCCTAATCGCGTATTTCGATTCCGCCGCGAGAAATCGTATCTTACGGGCCGAAATCTTCCTGGATTTGACTTAGAGCCAGGTAAAATAGGGCGGCGTAGTGCATCTCTGATACTCTACGCAGATCTATTTGTATGTGGATCTGGCCCATTGTGTCTACAAAATAGGGGATAGTTTTATGGCATTTTTATTAATATTTTTTTTTTTGCGTGACTGCGACATTATGGCAGACACATCGGACAATTTTTACTCATTTTTGGGACCATTGTCATTTTTACAGCGATTAGTGCTATAAAAATGCATTGTTTACTGTGAAAATGACAATGGCAGTGAAGAGGTTAACCTGTAGGGGTTAAGTGTTCCCTAGTGTGTGTTTCTTACTGTAGGGGGTCGTTCCCTATTACTGACAAGCCACTAGGAAGAGCGGGGAAAGGTTTGTTTACACTTACCTCTCCCCGTTCTTCAGCTCTGTGACCCGATCGCGTCTAACCGGTGGCGATCTGGTCCCGCGGGCAAGGTCACGGAGCTTCGGACCCACGGCTGGGTTCTTAAAGGGGACAAACATTTACTCCCTTGTGCCCAGCCGTGCCAGTCTGTCGACGTATATCATCGTGCGGCGGTCCCCAAGTGGTTTAATAGATTTTTATTTTTTTTCAGTTAACAGGTTATAAATTTCAATACGTTTCTCATTCCATCCAGAAAACATTGCTACAGTAATTGACCCTGTTGTGTCCAGGGGTCTTTAAAGCCCAGACCAGGTTCAGCAGGATCAGCTACTGTCAGTTAATTTTACTGTAATTGTGTGACTAATTGGTCAGTTTGATCACTGAAGCTGAGAACTAGGAACACGCTTGGGTGCACATGCATAATTCTCCGATGATGATGATTCTTTGCCTTCATTGCTGCTGCTTAGTGTAAAAATGAGTTGTATTCTAGCCAGATGATGCAGGCAGCACTCTTCTTCAGGACTCTGTTCACTTTGCCTGCCCAGGGGGCCAGATGCGGCCCTTTGCCTGCTTTTATCCAACCATTGAGGCACTATTTCCTGCACTGATGCCAATAATGGGGCATCATTTCCCCCACTGACACCAATGGAGGGGCACAATTCCTTCCAGTGACACCAAAGACAGGGCATCATTTCTCCCAATGACACCAGTGATGGGGCACTATTCCTCCAAATGACACCAACAATGGGACACAATGATGAGGCACAGTTTTTCCCAATGACACCAAGAAAGGGGTTCAATTCCTCCCACTAACACAAATGATGGGGCACAGTTTTTCCCCACAGATATCGGGAGCTTGTCTACTTCCAATACCCACAGTTTGGCCCTCCCAAAGTCTAAAGGACTATAAATTAGCCCTTTTGTTTAGAAAGTTTGACCCCTGATCTTGAGTAAGACCCCTGAAGCGTTTTTACAGCATTTTAGCGTTAAAAATAGCGCCATTAAAACGCTCTCCATGCATCTCAATGGACCATTTCAGAGTCCTGCAAGCAGCATCTTTGAAGCAGCTTTTGGACACTGAAAAAAACGCCCCTCTCCATTGAAATGAATTGAAAGCGCTGTAAAAACGCCTTACCCTTTCACTCTGAGGCACTGCAAAAACGCCCTAAAACGTTAGGGTCTTAGCGGCGCTTTACCAGCACATAGGGATTGCAGATGAGGCTTCGCTCGATTAATGATCAAAAACCGCTCAAAAGGGGCCCTAAGGGGCATAAGGGCAAATGTTTCATGTAGCATTCACTCCCTGGAATCCATCTGCACCTAGCCTATGCATGCAGACAGGAGGGTGTGCTTAGCTGAGAAAAACCCCTCCTTCTCTCCTTCCCCTCCTGAAGACTCCTGGGATGTATGACATCATTTGCCTAGGCCCAGGAGGTAACTGAATATATTGAATTTGATATACTTCTCTATCTATTTACTAATGCTAGAAGCATGAGGATTAGACATGGTCAATGTTGAGAGTGAAGTTTCACTTTTAAAAAGTAAAAATAAATTACTTGGTTTCCCCCTGACAATGTTTGTCCCTACCACTCCTGTAACCTTTTGGATCCCCATGGTATGTAAATGTAAAATGAAAGTTTAAACTGGTTGTAAACCCACTTGGCAAAAAAATAACACCTGCAAGACAAAGGTATAAGATAGAATCGCGTACTAGTTATGGGCGTAGCATACTAGCTCAGATACTCACTGGGACGCCGCCGTAACTTAGAGCGGCAGGTCCCGTATTCAGAAAGAACTTGCGCTCTAAGTTACGGTGGCGTAGTGTAATTGGTCTGGCGTAAGCCTGCGTAATTTAAAGTAGGCTCGGAGTGGGCGTGTTGTATGTAAATGAATGGTGACCCCACGCAATTGACGCTCCTAACGAACGGCGCATCCCAGTGCGCGTGCTCCGAATCACGTCGCAAATACTCAATGCTTTCGACGTGAACGTAACTTACGCACAGCCCTATTCGTGTACGACTTGCGTAAATGACGGAAAATTTGACGATGTCCCGACGTCCATACTTAACATTGGCTACGCCTCATATAGCAGGGGTAACTTTACGCCGAAAAAAGCCTTGCGTAAACTATTTAAATCAATGCGCCGGGCGCACGTACGTTTCTGAATCGGCGTATCTAGCTCATTTGCATATTCTACGCATAAATCTACAGAAGCGCCCCTAGCGGCCAGCGTAAATATGCAACTAAGGTACGACGAGTAAGAGACTTACGCCAGTCGTATCTTAGACAAATTCTGTCATATCTGATTCTTTGAATCAGGCGCCAAGATACGATGCCTCACACTCAGTTACGACGGCGTATCTGGAGATGGGCCATGGCAAATTCTTTTTGAATCCGGCCCCCACTTTGTAAAAAAAATAACACCTGCAAGACAAAGGTATAATGACAGTATACATAGCATACTAGCTCATTATGTAATACTCACCTGGGATCAAAGCTCCCGCTGCGGTGCCTGACACTGCACTGGCCAGCGACATGTCGTCCCGGGTTATAAAAATCTGGGTAATCGCTGAAAAATGGTCCGGCACTGTGATTGGCAGAGAAGGGTTAAAATGTGCACAAACTGTTACTTTATACAGTTACCGGAATACAATGTTTTTACATCTGTGCTCCTTCCATTCAGTACAAGGCTCCTGTAGGGTTGCCATGTTCTCCTGTGCTGTAAATGTTTCCCCCTCTGGAATTGGAGCTCCTTGTATTGTTTTACTTCAGTCTTGTCATGGATATGTATTTCTTTATAAATTATGCAAAGGGAGTATTGTAGAAAGACCGATGGGTGACGTTAAGGATCCATGACCTTTATTGGGACAGGCCCAGGTTTCTGGATTTTTCGACAACAAATGTTGGCTGTGCATGCTTTAAAATTGTCCGACAACAAATGTGTGATGTTGGATTATCCGATCGTGTGTACACAAGTCCTTCGGATACATTTTTTTTTGGTTCGCACCAGACTCATATAGCATCAGTGTTTACACCGATGCGATCAGATTCCTGTCTGAACTGTCAGTTCGCAGTGCGATATGCGAGCTGAAATGGGGGTTTCATTAATAATGTATTGACACTCCCGGCAGTTCACATACAGCAATGTGAACTGCTGTGCGAGTCAGGTTTTTTCACCTTTTTAATGGAGCGCCCCGCCCACCCTCCCTGCAGCCTCGCGAGCGCCCCGCCCACCCTCCCTGCAGCCTCGCGAGCGCCCATTCATTGCCTCGGGAGCGCCCCGCCCACCCTGCCACCAGCCTGCGCCTCTGCAGCCTCGCGAGCGCCCCGCCCACCCTCCCTGCAGCCTCGCGAGACTTGCCCCGTTGCTTGCTGCAGAGAGAAGAGAGTAGGAACACCAGTAGCCGGGTGCCATAGGCAGCAGGGCACCCTAGGCGGTTTGCCTAGTGGTAGCACCGACCCTGTGAATCCCACACATCACACCAGTGTGAACCCAGCCTTAGAGAACCTTCTGGGACACGGAGGACTCTACGCCACGGCCTGCCTTTAATAAATGGAACATAAACGTGCAGGCTGCGCCTTTCCTCTATTTTAGGGGTTTATTGGCCTCCCCAGAATATGAAGCAACCTTGGATTCTGACCAATCTACTTTGGCCTTGGTGGGTTTTATCATTGCAGGGCAGGTTATATGAATGTGTCATAACCTTGTGTGTTCCACCCCAAAGTCTGTCTGCAAACTCTGGCCTATATCTCCACACCAGACTGTGCAGCGCTTCGGGCCGACTTGTAACTTTGCCCTGTTCAGTTTAGTTGTTTTCCATGTCATTATAAAAAGACATATTGAAAGCATCTCTTGCCATATTGAGAACGTTGGAAGCACCAGCAAGATTATTCTTCTCCCATCCATGTAAGAGCAGATGTCTGTTCTGATGATAGTGTTCCGCTAATGACTTGTACAGAAGCAGTGCAAGCTGTTGGGTTCCGTACTTTATCATATCAGCAGATTTGAATGATGTCAGCACTGTAAGGACCAGTAAACATAAATGCAAGTTGGCTTATAAATGTTTGCATGTTGGCAATAAAAAATTACTAGAACTTTTATACCTATATAACCAAAAGTATTGGGACATGTGTCCATGACTAAGCACTGATTGTAAGTGCGAAACGCGTCGGCCATACTGTATTTTGTTGGTTGCAGTGACTGTGTGTACAGTTGAAAAATAAAAGACAACTTATTTTAAGTGATTTCGGAGTGCGGCTGTCCAGTTTTCGTCCTTCAATTTGCTATTGGGACATGTGCCTTTACACGCACACAAACTTAACTCTAAAGCGGAGGTTCACACAAAAAGTAAACCTCCTTCACTTTTTGGAACCCTCCCCCCCCCCCCTCCGGTGTCACATTTGGCTTCTTTTAGGGGGAAGGGGGGGTTCAGATACCTGTATAATACAGGTATTTGCACCACTTCCAGGTATAGACTCCCGCAGGAGTCACGCCCCTCCCATGTCCGTCCCCCCGCTGACTTCTGGGAAACGCACTGGTCATAGGGAGGTTGTATCTTTACATTCCAGAATATCTCAGTTTGAATATCTAATAACGTTTAACTGTAGTTTAGAATTTTGAATTACTTTTTATTGTCTGTTTTTGTCACTGAGGCATTCTTTTGCTAACCTTGTGTATTTCAATACACAGTTTCTTGTGTCGTGTCGCTACAATTCCACAAACTGAGATCTTAAAGAGAACCAGTCACGTCTGGGTTTATGCATGAGGAATGCAAATGCCATCTCACCTAAGGGGCTCTGCTATTTGATACCGTTATGCAAGCCCAGGAACCTAGAGAAAGCATGTGATGTTGGGATGGGATCGGGCATTTGACAGGCCAGAAACCGTCATACTGGAAATAAAACCAGACCTCTATTTTTAGACATTTGTAACTAGAAATTTTGCCTAACAGCAGGTGCTACATGATACCTGTTATTGCCTTTCCGTAGCAAAAAAGTTTCATGTGTGCCCCTCCTTAGTTGGGTTTCACTTTGCTGCTTGAGGCTTACCATCTCTCTCCATTCGCTTGTCCAGTGAGAATATCCCAGTAGCGCCTTTTTGCTGGGTTAAAAACAAAATGTAAGTACCGTATATACTCGCGTATAAGCCGACCAGAATATAAGCCGATGCACCTAATTTTACCACAAAAAAATGTGAAAACTTATTGACTCGAGTATAAGCTTAGGGTGTCCATTTGCACACCTCAATTTGCCTCACTGTGCCCCTGCCTAGACTGACGTTTAACATGGGAGTCTATGGAAGAGGTGCCCAGTTTGAAAAATCGGTGCTCCCCAGCCATAGGTCCCCCAGACAACAAACTTTGCACACTTGTAGAGAAGAAATGGGGCTATATATGTGCCAAGTTCTGGGTACCGGGTCCCCAAAGTCACCGGCGGAAATTACTGTTTTAACATGGGAGTCTATAGAAGGGGTGCCTGGCTTTAAAAAATTGGTGCTCCCCGGCTTATACTCGAGGTATATACGGTAAGCATGACCTGCAGTGGAGTATTTATACTCGGCTGTCCTTCCAGTCTATACACTCTTGAAGAGTTATGGACTCTTCACAACTGATGAAATGCCCGGGTGTGTTGGAAGTCTGGTCATGTGTTGCATGCTGTAGTTTCTTCCACCGTTTGATAAGTCTCTATACAGTGGTGTAAAGGGGGGTGCAGAATCGACCACACCTGCAGGATATAATGGGGCAAAGTGGGCTAACCGGCGGGAAAACCACGGGTATTGCGCCACAATAGACTGCAGAAGTGTTTAGGCCCCTTTCAATATGAAAATTCTTTGTTTCAGAAAACCCTGTACAGTCTGGATCGGAGGGCCCATAGAGTAGACTGCATATTGCAGACTACAGAAAAGGGGTGCCCAACCAGTGGCCCAGAGGTCACATGTGGCCTGCGGAGCCCTCTGTGGCCCGCGACCTCCTGCCCTGGGATGGCTGGTTGGCAAGTCCAGATTGCAGGTTGCCAACCTGCCATCCGAGAGCATCAGTGTTGTGCATAAAGTCGGCGGTAGAGGAAGCAAGCGACTTTTCAGAAAGTGCACCACACCGGCAGGATATAATAGACGTCTATGGCGAAGACAGATTGAATGGTCCCGAGGAAAAATGGACGATTCTCCCAAGCAGAACTGTATACAGAAGTAAAAAAAAATGTTGCCGGTAGATATGCTTAAAGATTGATTTATTTTTTTAAACCCAATCTCATCTAGTTATCTTTAGTGAATTTTTTTTTTTTTTTTGATACGTTCAATGATCAAAGGTTTGTGGACATCTGACCACCACACCTGTATGTACTTGTTTGAACATTCCAGTACTCGTGTTGGGTGAGACCACCGGGCTCTTTGCCACCAAACCAAGTCTTGGCATAGTTGTGCTATAACAGAAACGAGTCTTCCACAAATTGTTGCCATAAGGTTGGAAGTGCAGTTTTTGCGATTCGGCACTGCGTCGCTTTAACAGACAATTGTGCGGTTCTGCGACGTGGCTCCCAAACAAAATTGGCGTCCTTTTTTTCCCACAAATAGAGCTTTCTTATGGTGGTATTTGATCACCTCTGCGGTTTTTATTTTTTGCGCTATAAACAAAAATAAAGCGTCAATTTTGAGAAAAAAAAATCGGCGTTTTATCGCTTGGTTAGCGCAAAATTGATCGCGTTTTTGTTCATTTTTTTTTTTCGTGACTGCTACATTATGGCGGACACTTCGGACAATTTTGACGCATTTTGGGGACCATTGTCATTTTCACAGCAAAAAAATGCACTGATTACTGTGAAAATGACAATTGCAGTTTGGGAGTTAACCACAAGGGGGTGCTGAAGGGGTTAAGTGTGATCTCATCTGTGTTTCTAACTGTAGGGGGGTGTGGCTGTAGGTGTGACGTCATTGATTGTGTTTCCCTATATAAGGGAACACACGATCGATGACGTTGCCACAGTGAAGAACGGGGAAGCCGTGTTTACACCAGGCTCTCCCCGGGGACCGATTGCGGGACTCCAGCAGCGATCGGGTCCCGCGACCCACGGCTGGGTACTAGCACAGGACGTACCTGTACGTGCTTGTGCCCGGCCGTGCCATTCTGCCGATGTGTATGTGCAGGAGGCGGTCCTTAAGTGGTTAAGCTAGTGCATTGTTGGTTCACTTACCTTTTCCTTCGATTTACCTTCTAAATGTTTTTTTTCTTTGTCTGAATTTCTCACTTCCTGTTCCCCCTCAGTAAGCTGTTCTAGCTGACTAACCCCCAGCCAGAATGGCTCGGATGATGGGGGCAAGCTTACCGAGGAGAAAGAGGAAGTGAGAAATTCAGATAAAAAAAATAAAAAAAAACATTAAGGGAAATCGAAGGAAAAAGTAAGTGAACCAACAACGCACTCGCTTAAAGGAACCCATTTGGAAAATAAAAAACAAACCTTTACAAACCCTTTAACTCAATAATTTGGCGGGGCATGCACATACTTTTGGCCACATAGTGTACATGGGTATTGGTGATAGTTGCAGGATTAGCAGATACAAGGAGAAATGGGTAAATGGGTCAATAGAGAGCATGCTCCTTTTCCCCAGAGTTCTATTCCCTTGCATGATACCAGATTGTAGAGCTAATCTTCCTGTACTTCCTGCGCCCCCCCCCCCCCAACCCAAAACCTCGCTCCCCTGTTCACTGCATGGGCACCATAACCGGTGTTTGCACATCTTCTTCCCTTCTTTTTCTCTCCCTGTCTTTTCTCTCCCTTAACAACCCCCCAGCCCACGTGTCTACTCATTGCGTGTTTTCTTTTCCTCTCCACCTTGTCTTTCTCCTCCATCGCCAAACTCTTCTTTCTTTTCCTCCTTTTTTTCATTATGTAATTTCTTTTTCTTCCGTAAATTTTTATTTTGTCCTTTTACCATTGGGGACCCTTTTATTTCATTTTGCGTCTTTTTTTTTTTTTCTTTTTTTTTTCTACTTTGTTCCTTTATTCCTTCCCTTGGCCTTTCTCGTTCTGTTCTTCATTACTCGCCCATGCATGCAGCAGCCCGAGTGTAGGAACTGTCGAGAGAAGGAGACATCCGGCTGGGAGAAGATGGATGGGGACCACAATACTGACCATATGAGAAGCTATAAGACCTATCAGCCTGAAGACAACGAGTCCTATGCAGCAGAGGTAGGTGACTGGTGCATTCTATATCTGTCTGGTATTTAAAAAAAAAAAAAGAACAATATATACATCACTTTGCAAAAAAAAGGCCCTGCTGGGGAAACGGATGTTTAGGCCAGACAGTATCAGTGGTTGCTGTGGTGCAGACAGCTGCCTGTGTCCTACCAACCACGGACCCTGGGCCACAGGAAATGCCTGCATCCTAGCAACCCAGAAAAAGAAAAGAACAATCAAAAACAAACAAAAATTCACAGCTCACTTAACAGCTAGTCTGCAACAATATCACATGTTTAACCATTTACTTTAAAAATAAGGGGTTTAGTCACACACACATTTGGAAACACGTAAGCCGCAGTGGCCACATCAAGGCACCCCGGTATACTGCGGTCCTAATTCTATAATTTTAAGACTCCCAAATTGGAGCGTATATGTGTGTTTGTGTGTGTGTATATTTAACCACTTCAGCACCGGACCATATTGCTGGTCAATGACCAGGGCCACTTTTTTGCGATTTGGCACTGCGTCGCTTTAACTGACAATTGCGCGGTCGTGCGACGTGGCTCCCAAACAAAATTGGCGTCCTTTTTTTCCCACCAATAGAGCTTTCTTTTGGTGGTATTTGATTACATCTGCGGTTTTTATTTTTTGCGCTATAAACAAAAATAGTTTTTTGACTTTTTTTTAACTTTTTGCTGTAATATCCCCCCCCAAAAAAAAAATATATATTTATAATTAAAAAAATTCCACAGTTTAGGCCGTATTCTTCTACATATTTTTGGTAAAAAAAATCACAATACGCGTTTAACGATTGGTTTGCTGTAATAAATATCCCCAAAAATATATATATATACTCATTTTTTCCTCAGTTTAGGCCGATATGTATATTCTTCTACGTATTTTGTGTAAAAAAAAAAAATGCAATAAACGTTTATTGATTTGGTTTGCGCTAAGGTTATAGCGTCTACAAAATAGGGCATAGTTTTATGTCATTTTTATTATTTTTTTTTTTTTTTTTTTACTAGTAATGGCGGCGATCAGCGATTTTTTTTTTTTATTGGTATTGCGACCTTATGGCGGAAATTTTTGACACATTTTTGGGACCATTACACACACAGCTCCCGGTTCTTGCTTTGTAACGAGCTATCGCGGATGCGCGTCGGGAGCAGGGACGAGCAGGGGGCGCGCGCGTGCGCCCCTATTGGCTGATCCGTGAGATGACGTATACCTACGTGATCTCGCGCAGCCGAGCTGACCTGCCGCCATATAACTGCGGCGGCTGGTCGGCAAGTAGATAAATGTATGTGTGTGTGTGTATAGCAGTTGGATAGATTGAGAGCAGGTCTGCCTTGAGGGATTAAACCCCTCCTTAAAGGCACAGGGATGCATGGGACACCCATCAAGGGCACAATGGCAGTGCATACCCGCACCAATCCACAAACTGTGCAAACAAATGGCAACCACCCCAACCTATAACTAGTCTTTGCAGCAAGGAGCACATGAGTCAAGTGGGGCACTAGCCAGACAGACATTAAACGCTTAAACGTGCAAAAACGCTATCGTGGCGTTTTTGCGCTCCAGCTCAAAAAAAGTTATTTTTTTTCCTAAAATAAACATGGACAGGCGTTTTTAAGCTGTAAAAAACGCTCAGAAAAGTGTCTGTTAAAACGCCAGTGGAAATGAAGCCTCTGGGCCAGATTCTCGTACATGCCGCGGCGGTGTAGCGTAAGCCATTTACACTACGCCACCGCTTACTAGAGCAATGCCGTATTCTCCAAGCACTTGCTCCGTTATTTGCGGCGGCGTAGTGTAAATGGCCCGGCGTATCCCTGCGTAAATCGAAGGGGGCGGCTAATATTTAAATTAAGCGCGCCCCCGCGCCAAACGAACTGCGCATGCGCCGGCCAGAAAAAAAACCCCAGTGCGCATGCTCCAACTCGCGTCTGAAAATGTAGATGAAAACGACGTGATCGTCGTCAACGCAATTTCCTATTCGCGAAAGACTTGGTAAAACGACGGAAAAAGACGACGCTGACCAGAACCAAACTTGACATGGCATACGACGGAACTTCGTAAGCCTACCCCTCATATAGCAGGGGTAGGTTTACGCTTACGGAAGCGACGACGAGGCGGCGTAAAAAACGTTCGGGAATTGGCGTATTAGGCTCATTTGCATAGGCAAATGAGAAATCAACGTAAAGGCCACCTAGCGGCCAGCGAAGGAATTACATCTAAGATCCGACAGTGTAAGTGTCTTACACCTGTGGGATCTTCGCCGTATCTATGCGTAAATGATTCTAGGAATCGCACGCATAGATACCCGGGGAAAAAAACAGAGATACGACGGTGTTTCCTGCGATATTCCGTCGTATCTTTAAGAATCTGGCCCTAAAAGTGCAGCACGATAAATTTTTAGCGGGCATTTAAAAAGTGAGAGCACTTTGCTGCTGATCTTTTCCCCATTACTGACTTACTGTATCTTGTTCTGCACTGATGCCATTTTTTTTTTTTTTTTACTAGTACAGATTACTTTTTTGTGGGGGACGATGCTTTTTGCCTTGTCTTGTGGTGGGACTGTGCTAGAATAGCTGTCCAGTGCAGTCCTACTGCACCTGGTGTAAATTGGCCCCAAGGCAGGAGGTTTTATTTTTATCAATGTATTACAAAGCTATAAGAACATTTTTTTTTTTTTTTTACATCAGTCTAATAATAATAATAAAAAAAAAAAAAAAACTGCAGCATTAAAGGATGATGGCTTCTGCTTCATTTGCTGCTCTCGCATTGACTCCACACTGGCGGTCAGCACCCTGGCTCCTTCATACGTAAACGCTGCTTTAAATAGTTAGCGGAAAACATCCACTCCTTTATCTGCTCAGCAACAGAGATACAGAGTCTGAATGGGATTCTATAACTGTACGACTATTGCCTATTGGCCACGTCAGATGTTGTACAGCCTAGCAACTCTCTTGTGGTTGCCTAGCAACCTTGTTACTATTCAAATCTCTGTAAGGAGAGCTGGACCAATTGCACAGCTGATTAACTCTTTCCTAGTCCTATCCTTATATAGCACAGTCCTTTTTTTTCATCTTAATAAATAATTCCCAAGGCCAGTAGTAAGACTTTATACACTGCAATGGTTGTAAATATAATTTTTGCATTTTTTTTATTTTTGTACAATTTGATACAAACTGTTTTAATAATAAAATAAATCAGAACGTAGTACAGATACAGGCCAAGTTTAAAAATTGTGCACTTACAGATATATATATATATATGACTTCTTAAATTTAGGCACAGAACCTTTATTTAAAACAGTTTCAGCCTGTAATAAAAAAAATTAAAGGGTCACTAAAGGAAAAACATTTTTTTTTGCTGAAATGACTGTTTACAGGGTAGAGAGACATAAAAGTTAACTGATTCCTTTTCAAAATGATTAAAAATAGATAAAAATCAATCATATCATGTGCCTGCAGGTTAGTTTCACTTTTGAACTGGCTTCATGTTTCTGTGAAGTAGAAATAGACACACAGAACAAAAACAAACAAATCCAGGGCAGTGTTTTGTTTTTAAAATGAGTCTGATTGGTTCTGAGGAGTTTTAGACACACAGTAATGACAGCTTAAACCATCGTGAGAAATCTCCCAGCACTGTGGTTATAAGGAAACAGACAAGCAGGAAGTGTGGAGAACAGAGCAGGATTACAGCAACTTCAAAGCAAAAACGAACAATAAGGACACGAAACCAGTACTGCAGTAAGGTAAAGGAAGCTATTTAGCTAAAACAATTTTTTCCTTTAGTGATCCTTTAAGTCAGCAGCTACACATACTGTTGCCGCTGACTTTTAACCACTTAAGCCTCGGGCCACTTTTTGCAATTCGGCATTGCGTCGATTTAACTGACAATTGCGTCGTCATGCGACGTGGCTCCCAAGCAAAATTTACGTCCTTTTTTTTCCCACAAATAGAGCTTTCTTTTGGTGGTATTTGATCATCTCTCCGTTTTTATCTTAATTTTTTTGCACTATAAACAAAAATAGAGTGACAATTTTGAAAAAAAAAATCTATTTTTTGCTTTAATAAATATCCCCCAAAAATATATAACATTTTTTTTCCCCCCTCAGTTTAAGCCGATACGTATTCTTCTACCTATTTTTGGTAGAAAAAATGACAATAAGGGTTTGATTGGTTTGCGCAAAAGTTATAGTGGCTACAAAATAAGGGATAGTTTTTAGCTTTTTTTTTTTTTTTTTTTTTTTTACTAGTAATGGCGGCGATGAATGAATGAATGAATGAATGAATGAAAACTTGTATAGCGCGGCACATGCGAACTGAATCGCCTCTGGGCGCTTGTTGTTCCTGTCTCCTTTGATATCAAAAGAGAAAAGTCTTGACCTTTTTCCTAAATGCTAGGTGGTTCTCCTCCAACCGAATGGTGGTTGGTAAAGCGTTCCATAGTCTGGGACCTTGGATCGCGAATCTTCTTTCTCCTTTGGACTTGAAGTTGGCTTTCGGAACCTGGAGCAGGTTCTGATTCGTGGATCGCAAAACGCGATTGGGATTATGCGCTTTTATTATTTCGCATAAATAAAGGGGGGCATTCTCATGGACACATCTATGCGTAAGACAGGGAGCTTTAAAAGCAATTCTGTCTTTAACTGGCAGCCAATGAAGGGCTCTCAGAGAAGGTGAGATGGATTCCCACGGTTTTTTCCCAGTCACAAGTCTGGCGGCCGTATTCTGAACGACTTGCAGACGAGCGATTTGGTACTTGGGGAGGCCGAGGTAAAGGGCATTTGCATAATCCAGCCTGGAGTTTACAATTGCTCCCACCACGACCGCTAAATCTTCTTTAGGGATGAACGGAGTGATCTGCGTAGTAGGCGCAGTAGATGGTGAGATCCGCTGACTACTGACCCTATTTGAGCGTCCATTGTCATAAAGGAGTCAAAAATGACCCCTAGGCTTTTGACTTTGGCGCTAGGGGTGATGATTCTGCCCAAAATAGGCGGGGGGGTCCACGCTGTTGAAAGTTGATTCCTGCGCTTGGCGTGAAACAGAAGAAGTTCTGTTTTTGCTCCATTGAGTTTAAGGTAACTCTTTGTCATCCAGTCCTCTATCAAAGAGAGACATGTCTCTAGATTGAGGTGGTGATCCTGTCTGTTGCAGATACGGAAATACAGTTGCGTATCATCTGCATATGAGTGGTAGAGCAGTTTTTGGCTGCTGATAATCTCAAAAAGAGGACGAAGATATATGTTAAACAGCACTGGTGACAGAGGCGATCCTTGAGGGACTCCGCATGTTACTGTGCGTTTTTCCGACGTAAAAGGTCCTAACTTCACTGTTTGCGATCGGTTTTCCAAAAAGAGGAGAACCAAGATAAATCGCTTTCTGCGACTCTGGCTACTTCAGCAAGCCGAGTCAGTAACAGTTTGTGGTCTACAGTGTCGAAAGCTGCACTTAGGTCCAACAGAACCAGGAGACAAGATTCTCCTTCGTCTGCGGCCTTGAGAACATCGTCCCATACTTTCAGCAATGCTGTTTCCGTCCCATGTCCGGGACGGAAGCCTGATTGCAATGGGTCAAGTAGCTTGTAGGTATCTAGATGCAGTTGCAGCTGTTGTACCACTACTTTCTCCATTATCTTAGAGAGTACGTTGAGGCTTGTTATGGGACGGCGGTGGAGTGGGTCCTTGGGGTCCAGGGAGGGTTTCTTCAGGATGGGTTGGATTATACCCTCTTTCAACTGTGAGGGCACTATGCCCTCCAAGAAAGACTGGTTGATAAGCTGCGTGATGGGAGGAGCCAGGATGTAGGCGCATTCCTTCAGCAGTTTTGTGGGGATAATGTCATTTGGCGCTGTGCCATTGCGCAGAGTACAAATGACATTCTTGGTGGTCTCGATGGAGATGGGTTCCAGGGTGAACTTACCTGATATCGGAGAATTTCTATGGGTGCTGTGTGAGAGGCTGCGGGGGGGGCTGGGGGGAGAATTGTTTTGCTGAATGCTTTCGCGGATTACCTCGATTTTATTAATGAAGTAATCCGATAGTTCATTGCAAAATTCTTGTGTGTCTGAACTGGGGGCTTCAATGCATCCTGGCTTCATGGTCTGGGTGACCATCTTGAAGAGTTCGCGGGGCGGTTTAGGGCACCGTTGATAGCCTCCGAAAAATAATTTTTCTTGGCTTGGAAAATTCCTTTGTGGTATTTTCTTGTAGTCGCCTTGTAGATGGATAGGTTTAGCTCTGAAGAACATCTTTTCCAGGCAGATTCTGCCCTTCTGCGTTCTTGCTTCAGTAACGACAGCTGGTTATTAAACCAGCTGCGGTTGTTTTTCCGGATGCGGGTTCTTCGTTTTGGCGCTACCAAGTCGGCTGACTGTAGCATAGCCGAGTTTATGGCTTCCAATGTTTCAACGGCCGTTTGATGCGGCTGAGTTGTTTCTATCTTTTTCCTTAAAGTCGTTTTGAAGAGTTCCGAGTGGAGCTTCTTCTGACATCTAGTCCAGTGTGTTGTCACTGGACTTGATGTTTTTGTTGTAGGGGGGATGGTGGTAATACTGAATATAATTGCATGGTGGTCTGTCCATGGCAATTTTTCATTTTCCCAAATCTTTATTTCCAGAGCTTGTCTGAAAATAAGATCAAGTGTGTGACCTGAAGCATGTGTGGGCCCACATACTAGTTGCTGCAATCCTAATCCTTCCAGGTGGTCAATACAGGCGTCGGCAATGGGGTCTTGTGAGGAGTTTGCCCAGAGATTGAAATCCCCTAGCAGCAAAAGTTGTTTGCTGTTGAGGGTATAAGTGGAGAAGAAATCCGTCCAAGATGATAGCAGCTGCGATTTTGGGCCGGGCGGCCTATAGCAGAGCAGAATGTGGACGGTCTCCTTTGAATTTGCTTGAAGTTGTAGAGTAAGGGTTTCCATGAATGGAAGAGGGTTTTGGCGGACTGGTTTGGTGATCGTAAGATGAGTCTTATAGATCACCGCCAGGCCGCCTCCTCTTTGCCCTATTCTGTTTTCTGTAATAATACAATAGTTTTCTGGCACCAGTTCTCCTAGAATGGTGTTACAGTCGGCTGTGAGCCAGCTCTCTGTAATAAAAAGACAATCTAGATCCCTTTGTTGAATGAAGTCGCGGATTTCTAGTCGGTGTTTTACTGCCGATCTAGTATTGATCAGAGCACATGATATGTGCTTGAGCTGGGGTAAATGACTGAAATGTCTGACCGTCGATCTATGATCGATTCTCAATAGTCGCTCATTTCTTAGGGCTTTTTTGGTGATGGCTAGTATTGCGGCGCATTGCCTCAAACTCCAAATGGTTTCGGCAGAATATTGCCTACATGCCATAATCGCCAATACACCAGGGGGGGGGGGTGGATTTTAGGGCAGTGGGGAGAGGTATTGGCTAAACTCCTCTCTCCCGGCTTGGTCCAGAGGAAGGCAAAAAACCCTGGCGGAGCTCGGCCAATATGCTCCGGTAGGGAAAAAATTCCTTCCTGACCCCTGTAAGAGGCGATCAGCGTTTTTTTTTTTATTTTATTTTTTTATCATGACTGCAACATTATGGTGGACACTTTTGACACTTTTTTGGGACCATTATCATTTTTACAGCGATCAGTGCTATAAAAATGAACTGATTACTGTGAAAATGACACCGGCAGTGAAGGGATTAACCACTAGGTGCCACTGTAGGGGTTAAGTGTTGCCTAAGGAGTGATTCTTACTGTATGGGGCGTGGCTTGCAGTGACACGTCGCTGATCGTGTTCCCAAAGACAGGGAACAGATGATCAGTGACAGTGTCACTAGGCAGAACGGGGAGATGTTGCCTGCAACAACCGCTACTTAAAGGGGATCTCTTTTTCTCTTTCTCTCTCTTTCTCTCTCATTCATATATATATATATATCCTTTTGCCTGCCCGTGCCCTGCTACAGACGTATATCTGCGGGCGGCAAGTGATGAATGACTTGTCTGTTCAGGTATCCTGCAATGTCGGCACCCCTAGCTAGCATCTTCACTAAGGGAAACATGAAGTGAAACTTTGCGGCTTTCGCAGCCTGTTTCCTGCTGCGCATGCACGAGTCGCGCTGCGCTTTCTAAGAGGTCCTGCAGTCTTCTGGGACCTGTGTGTGTCTCCCAGAAGGCAGCGAGGAGGAGCCGTAAATGAGGTAGGTCGCCGTGGCGACCTTACACGGAAGAGGGAGCGGGTACCTGTTTTTGACTAAAATAGCGCCTTCAATACTCTTAAAAATCTGTCCCCATTCACTCCAGTGGGGTGAGCGGTGTGTTTACCGTTCCTCCTCCGCTGCTGCCCATTGAAATCAATGGGACAGCGCGGCTGTACCGCCCGCAATACGCTACTTCAGCAGCGCATTGTGGGCGAGGTTAAAGGGGTGTTCCACCCAAATGTAATGTTTATTAAAAGTCAGCAGCTACAAAAAGTGTAGCTGTTGGCTTTTAATAAACAGACACTTACCTTCTCCACGTTCCAGCGACCGACCGCCCTCCTCCCCCCCCCCCCCCTCCCCGGCCGGCATCCTCATTGCGACTGTGGGCACCCAGCCGTGACAGCCTTCGGCTTTACGGCCGGGCACCCACTGCGCATGCGCGCGCGGCTCGCCGCTGATTGGACGGGCGATCGCCTAGGACCTGTCAGTGTCCTAGACGATCGCCAAAGGGAGGGGCTGCAGTAAGGCGATTACGCCTAATCGCCTTACCAGCCCCTCAGCGGAAGCAGGACAGGAAGTCCCACTCCTACTGAAGCCCCCACTCCCCCCCAAAAAAATTACATGCCAAATGTGGCATGTAAGGGGGAGGGGATTAAGCGGAAGTTCCATTTTTGGGTGGAACTCCGCTTTAACTCTTTCTCGGTTGCTAGCGGGGGTAAATGTATCCCACTTGCGGCCAAAATGCCTAAAAATAGCAGCGTTATACCACCAACGCTATGGGCGGCTCAGTGTGAAAGGGCTCTTAGAATCTGGTGCTGAATATGAAATATTAGTTTGTAATTGGATCGCTGTATACATCACACAGCGTACCTTCATAGTATATTAGCAGCCAAGATAAGGAGGGCTTATTGACCTTCTATTGTTTACTTGAACCTTCTTCAATATTGCCCCCACCTTGTCAATAACGAGGCACAGGCTTGATTAAATGATCAATCAGTTAATTGGGTTTCAGTCCAATTGTGTAGAATCAGTGATTCTTTACATTTACAGGGATGATCTCAGATTTGATAAGTTTATGCAGAGTGTTGTGTTTTCCCACTTGTCCAGATAAAAGGAGACCGATGTAAATCTGGCGCTGGGCTGTACTGTGCAGGAAATGTATGAATTGCACGTCTCGCTCATTCACACCATTCAGTTATTCTGCATGAGAGATGTGGTCGTAGGATACCAGCCATTGTGTTTAGTCATTTTGGGAGGGAGGGGGCGTGACACTGCTTGACGTCTATAGGAAACGTTAAGCTATGCACATAACTTCAGTTACTGAAATCTCAGAATCTGCACAACGGGGATTATTTACGGAAGGCAAATCCACTTTGCACTATAAGTGCAAACTACAAGTGCACTTGGAAGTGCAGTCGCTGTGAATCTGAGGGGTAGATCTTCAAATGAGGGGAAGCTCTGCTGATTATTTTTGTTATCCAATCATGTGCAAGCTAAAATGCTGTTTTATTTTCCTTGCATGTCCCCCTCTGATCTACAGCGACTGCGCTTCCAAGTGCACTTTCCGTGCAAAGTGGATACGCCTTTCAGACATAACCCCCATTTTTTGATCTGATCTAAATGTATAATATACACAAACACTGGCCACTTTATTAGGTACACCTTGCTGGTACCGGGTTGGACCCCCTTTTGCCTTCAGAACTTAGACCGTTATTTTAACGTCCAGTGTACATGAGGCCCAACGCTTATGTAGTTTGAATTGAAAACAAAATGGGAATTACATCAGAGATTGGTCTTGTAATCGAATAACCAATTTGGATTGTGTGTGTTAAAGGATGTGGTTACAGACAAGGGTTGCCTCCTCATCCCTTTAAAAAGGAACACATCTGAATTGCACAGATTCTGAGACTAATTTAATACAGATAAGGCACCAAGTGAGTTTAATTACCACCTTAATTGGCCACAGAACCTGTGTAATTAATCTATGTTCTGGTTTAAAGGGATGAGGTGGCAACCCTATTACAGACTGTGGAGGCAAGTTTATTAATATATTCCAATATGGCGTATTAGACACCCAATGACAAGATCAGATCTTGCAGCACCCATAGGGAACCCCGTCACTGCTGTGTACTCCACCCAAGAATACAATATAGGAACATTAAACTTCAGTGTTTCTCTTCTCAGATTAAAGACCTGCAGCTGGTGCTGTCTGATGCCAATGAGACCATACAGGGGCTGCAGGAGCAGCTGTCACAGGAGAGACAGTTGAGGAAGGAAGATGAAGAGGCCTTCCACCAGAAAGTTGCTCAGGTTTGGGTCTCCATATTTAGAACTTCAGAATTCTGACTTTTATCAGTGTATTGCAGTCACTGTAGAGCAGAGCTCAAACTGGAAGAGGCAAGTCAACTAGCCAGTCAGTTGTGCTGCAGTGCTCATGTGTCACCAAGGAGCATGCTGAAAGTAGAGAGAGCAAAGTGACAGAGATGTTTTCTGCTCCTGTGTTGTGTGGCAGAGCTGTGTAAACCCCTTCCACAGGCCGCCGCTCCCGCCCCCCTCCACAGGCCGCCGCTCCCGCCCCCCTCCACAGGCCGCCGCTCCCGCCCCCCTCCACAGGCCGCCGCCCCCCTCCACAGGCCGCCGCTCCCGCCCCCCTCCACAGGCCGCCGCTCCCGCCCCCCTCCACAGGCCGCCGCTCCCGCCCCCCTCCACAGGCCGCCGCTCCCGCCCCCCTCCACAGGCCGCCGCTCCATTGAGTACTGAAGGAGCAGAGCATAGAGCCAGGGTCTGACCGTCGCCAGCTCTCTGTTCACACAACACTTCTCTTTAAAATATGGACACTTGCCTGTCCAGGGCACCCACGATGTCGGCACCCAAAGCAGATCTGTCCCTTGGGTGCTGCTGTCGTCGCCATCTTCGGTAAGGGAATCCGCAAGAAGTGAAGCCTTGCGGCTTGCTCTTCCTGTTTCTCTACTGCGCATGCGCGAGTCGCACTGCGCCAATCTGAATGGTCCCTGCTGTCTTCTGGGACCTGTGTGTCTCCCAGAAGACAGTTGGGGGGGGGGGGGCAGAGGAGAACCTGGATATGGCATAGATTTCCATGGATACTGCGGCTATCCATGCCCAGAGGTGGGAGCAAATACCTATATTAGACATGTATCTGCTCCTCCCCCTGAACGTTGCCAAATGTGACACCGGAGTGGTGGAGGATTCAGAAAAGTGGAAGTTCCATTTTGGGGTTGAACTCCGCTTTAACTCATGCGATTTCTGGCTTAAAAGAGAGAAATATTACCTGGACAGCCACGTTTTATACATGTACAGGTTTGCAGCCTCTTGCATACATTCTTGAATATATTTGTAGCCGCTGGTCCGAACCCTGTAGCGGTGTATTTTCTAGGACAACTGGTCCTTCTAATTAAACACATCAGAATGTGTTTAGATAAGGTGCGGTTCTCATATTGGATTATGTGGTGCTTATGAAGTGTGATTATTCTCTGCCAACATTTTCCATAGTATTAAATCCTTGTGCTTTCATTATTATCTCTGTGTTCTTTGCCCTACGACTTGAAGTACGACTTCAATGACCAGGGACGCCACTTTGATCCCCCGAAAATTAGGGGGAACTGCAGGCCATTTTTTTTTTTTTTTAAAGCAGCATGGGTTCTCCTTTCATGAGCATATCGGGCCCTTCAGTCTGGTATGGATTTTAAGCGGAACTCCCCCACACCGTTTTTTTCCATTCCCCCAAAATCGCAGCCTGGTAGGTCAGGAAAGGGGATGGGGACGAGCAAGCACCCCCCCTCTTCCTGAACCATACCAGGCCGCATGCCCTCAACATGAGGGGGGGTGGGTGCTTTGGGGCAGGAGGCCCCTGCGTCCCCCCCCCACCCCCTTCACGCCAAAGCACCTTGCCCCCATGTTGATGAGGACAAGGGCCCCTTTCTGACAACCCTGGCCGTTGGTTGTTGGGGTCTGTGGGCGGGGGGCTTATCGGAATCTGGGAGCCCCCCCCCCTTCAATAAGGGGTCCCCCAGATCCCTTCCCCCCACCCTATGTCAATGTGTATGGGGTACATCCTACCCCTAACCATTCACCTGGAATAAAGTGTCAAAAATAAAATGCACTACACAGGTAAGTGGTACGTTGTTCTTGAACAGACCATATCTGGATTTGCACTACCATACCATGCAGTGATAGGTAAGGATAGCAAGGTAATTGCCTGAGCTAGTTGTTTTTGGTGGTTCTGACCTATGCTCTGATATCTGTTATTTGACCTTTCCTTCCAGCTGAAGGAGGATCAGCAGAAACTACTCCTAAGACGAGACTTTGAGCTCCAGAGCCTGGGCCTAGAGAGGAGACTGGAGCAGAAGTTCTGGAGCCAGGAGAAGAATGTCCTAGTGCAAGAGGTGCAGCAGTTCAAGCAGAGCTTCTGCCTGACCTTCATGAAGCTCAGGTGGTTTCTTCAGCGTTGGCGGAAGGGAAAGGTCCTACCAAGTGAAGGAGAAGACTTTCTGGAGGCAAGTGTTTTGTAAAGTCTACGATGTATGCCCTTTGTAATGTATAAAACTTGTCTGAGTGAGCAGCTGGTAGCAGAGAGACAGCCCTACAGTATCCAAAAAATGTTGGTATGGGGATTCACAGGAGCGGTTGATGGCATTCCTGTCTGTGACGGTTCTCTGATGCCCCAGGTGGGCACATCCGCCAGACCTGTGTCTCCTGTCCTTCAAACGCACCTGCAGATTCACCATAACCAGCCCCTAACCCCTCAATCACAAGACAATCCACACAGGTGTTGAGGGTTAAACATGCAGAGCATAAACTGTTTATATAAATGCAAAACATACAGTTTTACACACAGTTAGGGACACTCCCCTTTGCTTTGTCATAGAGGGGAGGGGGTAGGGGACAGGGGACAACCAATGGGAAATGAACACTTGTACATTGAAACAGACTACAGATAAACATAAAGGGATTATGGTAAGCAGGCAGCCTCTCAATACACATCCCCTGCGGGGAGATGTCTCCAGTCCAGACCATTGTCTATGTGCCGTTTAACACAATTAGACACAGCAACAAGGTGGGGGGGGGGGATGTAGCATTACATTATCTTAATGCCAGCTTGTCTCCAGTCTCTTCTGGGCCATAATCTGTGGGTAAGAGGCCCGCCCACAGTCCCTTCCAAAACACACAGTGACGGGTTCTGTCACACTGTCTTTCTTGTATTTTCTTTTGCAAAAACTATTTCTAATCTACTATCAATTAGAATGTACATGTTAAAAGACATGCTGGTAGGTTATTGGCTCCTGACTAAATTGGCCCTAGTATGTGTTATGTATGAATGTGAGTTGGGAACATTGGATTGTAAGCTCCTTGAGGGCAGGGACTGATGTGAATGTACAATATAGATGCAAAGCGCTGCGTAAATTGATGGCGCTATGGAAGGACCTGTAATAATAAATGGGCTTTGGTCCCTTATGGGTTCATATAGGTTCCTCCGGAGGTTGCTCCGGGCTTCCTTGAGTCATGTTTGATTGACCTCCCATCTGATGGTGCCTACATACTTCTGGAGCCAATGCCACTTGGCCTAGCCAGCTGCATCACCACATCAATGATCTTCTTAGTTGTCTTTAAAAGTGGCATCCAGAACACTGTAAAGGGGCATTCTTTGTACCACCAATATAAGGTGCATTTTCCCCACTGACGTCCAGTGCAGTGGTTCCCCAAGACCTGGACATTATTTCAAAGGTTTATCTACAGTAAAGAGTAGGGAGGCTATATTGGGGTGTCCATCTAAACCAGGGGCCCCCAAACGTTTAAAACAAAGGGCCAGCTTATTGTCCTTTACACTTTGAGGGCCAGATAGTGGCCAGCAAGGGCAGAAAATGTCCCAGGCCTGGCATTATTGAGAATAAATATAGCCTTGGGGTTGGTGGTCAATAGGAGTAGTATTCCCCCTATTAGCAGGAGGAATCATATCCCATCATTCGTATTGGTGGAAGAAATGGTGCCCTATTGTTGGTTTCAGTGGGAAGAATAATGTCCCAAGGGCCAGGTAAAGGCTAGCAAAGGGACAAAGTTTGGAGACCCTTGTTTTAAACCACCAGATGTTGTGTATAAGATATTATATAGAATTCACCTCCGTAACATCTCTAAAATTCGCCCCTTTTTGACAAATTAAACCGCCAAGCTCCTCATTCACACCCTTATTTCACACCTTGACGTACTGCAACTCCCTTCTCGTTGGTCTGCCTCTCCATAGGCTATCCCCTCTTCAGTCTATCATGAATGCTGCTGCCAGACTTATCCACCTTACCAATTGCTTAGTGTCTGCCAAGTCTCTCCTCCAATCCCTACACTGGCTCCCGATCACCCAGCGAATTAAATTTAAAATACTAACGACCGCATACAAAGCCATCTACAACTCTGCCTCAAGCTACATCACCAATCTTATCTCCAAACATATCCCAAACCGTCCTCTGCGCTCTTCTCAAGCTCTCTCGTCTCCTCCTCCCATGCTCGTCTCCAGAGCCTCTTCCATCCTCTGGAACTCTCAACCTGTCCGGCTATCCCCTACTCTTGCTACCTTCAGGCGATCCCTGAAAACTCATCTCTTCAGGGAAGTCTATCGCGTCTCCAACTACCGTATTTGCCGGCATATAAGACGACCCCCTCACCTCACTGTGCCCCACTGCTTACCTTATCCGTGACATGCAGATCGCGGCCGTCCATGTTTCAAAAGCCGCGCCTCCTCTTTCTGCTGTTCCGTGATAGGCGGAACACTCAGCTTCCCTCGGTCTCGGACGAGAGGGCATCCGTGATAGGCGGAGCACTAAACAGTGTCTCCTGGGAAGCAGAGTGTTCCGCCTATCACGGAACACCAGAAAGAGAAGGCGCGGCTTTTGAAACCGCGATCTGCATGTCACGGATCAGGTTAGCATTATTAGGTTACCGGCGTATAAGACGACCCCCGACTTTGAAGAAGATTTTTCAGGGGTTAAAAAGTCATCTTATACGCGGGAAAAATACGGTAATCTTTTTACCACTTCTGAGCAGAGCCCTCTTAATCCTCTTGTATTTTATTGTGTTATAAGTTGTCTCCCTTTTTATATTGTAAAGCGATGCGTAAACTGTTGGCGCTATATAAATCCCGTATTATTATAATATACAGTACAGTGCTCTCTTATAACTTGTAGGATTTAGAACAATGTGTGACAAAGATAATGTTACTTTTTTATTTCCTTGTTAAATAAGAATTTACAAAACCATTATTTCAGAGCTGCCCCTTAGACCTCATTTAGCTGATTGTTTTAATCTTCTGGATGTAATTATACGTGTCATATCTAAGCCCCTCACCGGTTACGCTGTCACGTTAGTGAGTCGGATCTCTAATTGATCTTAAGCAAGCCAATTAGAGAGCTTATGTGTCTTTGAAGAATTATGCAGTAAATGGATATTGTTTGGCTAAATAGCTGAGTAATCACAACATCCCATTGTAGTACCAGCTGATAGGTGCAGCAGTGACCGCCATTGTGTGGTGTATGGCATTGTAGAGCGCTCCGGATCATTTTATGCATTTAAACCGCCGTCCTGTATTTTACCCATTGTTCTCTCATTGCTAGAGGCTCGTATTTGTCACATGATTGATCACACACACACAGCCCCATCCTCCGCTCAGCGCTTCCTCTTCTTATACATTGGCGTGAATCAGGAACATGAGGCTTTTGGCAGAACTCAATAGGGAGCCATTGGCTCTGCATTACGAGTCAGCCCCGAGGCCTTGTGTTCTGGTTGTGACAGCAGCTGTTATGGATGAAGCTTTACATGTGACTAACCCCATTCTCCCACCAAGTATATCCAACCAGGAATTTATTAGACTAATGTGGATTATAAGAGACACAGAGCTGGATCGGGCTGATAATCTGATGCTCAGAGAATTACAGGAAGGCAACAGATGCCATATAAACCAGCGCAGAGACAAGCGGCAGGGTAAAAAGGTCAGCTACCACCGAGAGAGGTGCATATTTACCCTTCATGGGGGGTTTATGCTTTCAGGGCCTGAGATGTGATTAAATAAAGCCATCTCTGTGGGGGAGATTACTAAAACGGGTGCATTCAGAATCTACACACAGCTGCACCAGAAACCAATCAGATCCTATCTTCAGATTGTTCCATTAACCGCTTAAGACCCGGACCATTATGCAGGTTAATGACCTTGCCCCCTTTTGCGATTCGGCACTGCGTCACTTTAACTGACAATTGCGCGGTCGTGTGAAGTGGCTCCCAAACAAAATTGCCATCCTCCCCCCCCCCCCCCCACAAATGGAGCTTTCTTTTGGTGGTATTTGATCACCTCTGCGTTTTTAATTTTTTGCGCTATAAACAAAAATTGAGAGACCATTTTGAATATATATATATATATATATATATATTAAAATAAAAATGTTTTTACTCAGTTTAGGCCGATAAGTATTCTTCTACATATTTTTGGTAAAAAAAAAATCGCAATAAGCGTTTATCGATTGGTTTGCGCAAAATTTATGGCGTTTACAAAATAGGGGATAGTTTTTATTATATATATATAATTTTACTACTAATAGTGGCGATCAGCGATTTTCGTGACTGCAACATTATGGCGGACACATTGGACAATTTTGACACATTTTTGGGACCATTGGCATTTTCACAGCAAAAAGTGCTATAAAAACGCAAGGTTTACTGTGAAAATTGCAGTTTAGGAGTTTTTTTTTTTTTTTTTTTTTTAGTAATTTTTTTTATTAAGCTTTTATCCACATCATACATATATAAAACGACATATACAATAATATACAAACCGTAACAAACATAAACATTGGTACAAAGACATACAAACATATATTTGGTCTCCTTGTAGTCCCCTGTTCTAATAGTCTATCATGACACCTATAGTCTACCTCGCGTATCCCTACCTTAATCCAATTCCTCTGATTGATTAACTTTAGGTGCAGTTTAGGAGTTAACCACTAGGGGGTGCTGAAGGGGTTAAGTGCGACCTCGTATGTGTTTCTAACGTTAGGCGGGCGGGGCTGGACGTGTAACATCAGTGATAGTCTGTTCCATGATATAGGGAAAGACGATCACTGACATTGCCACAATAAAGGATGGGGAAGGCGTGTTTACACTCGCCTCTCCCTGTTCTTCAGCTCCGTTGACCGAGTGCTTGCGACCCCACGGCCGGGGTTAGAGACAGGTATGTGATTGTGCCAGTCTGCCGACGTATATCTTTGGTAGGGGGTCCTTAAGTGGTTAAGCTTTGGCAATAAAAGCTGGAAGCTGATTGGTTTCTATGCAGAGCTGCAACTGATTCTGTGTGCACCAGTTTTAGTAAATCTGCCCCTGTGTGATTTTTGTCTGGGCAATAAGCAGAGAGGACGTGGCATTTAAAGCACCCGGGGGCATGATTCCTACCAAAGACGCCATCATTGGTACAAGATTCCTACCAAAGACGCCATCGTTGGGGCATTATTTCTTTCAATTGCAGAAATGATGGGGGACAATTCCTCTCACTGACACCAAAGATGGGGCATTGTTTACTCCAACTGATGGTACATTTTCTACACCCCATGGCCACAGTCTGGCCCCCCTAAAGTCTGAAGTAAATTTGCCCTTTGTATAGAAAGTTTGGAGACCCCTGCACTAAGTGGCACCCGTATGTCATTACTGCAGTATCAGAGTAAGGACTTCCCTCTACTGCCAGTAGAGATGTCCTGGACATCACTGGACCAGACGGGAGACCGCAGGAATTGGGGTGTGTGTGGGGCGGGCTTTAAACCTGGCGTTGGCGTCTATGCCTCATTCATGTCTATTCAGTGTGACCGCAGGTTACAGTTTGCTTTAATAAAAGATGGCTGGTAAGTGGGTTAAAGTTTGCTTCCTCTTTAGAGGAGAATAAAGCATCTGGGAGATTCCAGGACATGCTCTCATCTCGTGGTCTCCAGAACTAGGTCAGGTTTGGGACACTCTGAATGCGGTCCTCCATACTCGGCTCATCTCAGCAAACTGAAAACATGTACAGCCTTTAGGACATGATTTAAGTTTTGTTTGCTGGAAAAGATTACTATGTGTGAATAATCTGTTCTGAAGTGTGCATTGTAGTCGCGGAGTTCCAGACAAAACGATGTCCGCAGATGGTCGGATCTACATTTTTACAATGTGATGTTCCTAATTGGAGTCGTTGGGCCACCTCTGCATCTCTCTACGTTTTGTGGTGGATGTTTCCAGGGAGAAATATTAAAACCCACAATATTCTTCTAATCAGACGTAAGGAAAAAAGTGAGGCCGGTCCTTTGCAGAAAGGAATTGGGGAATGGCAGCCATAGAGAATAAAGCAGTGAGACGCCCTTTATTTGTGAAAATTGAACAGTTGAATAATCCACTTTACACCACAAACATGTCCGTTGTGCTGTCCAATGACTGCCAAATGTTTTATTGAGAATAATAGACATTTGGACATTTGCTCATCTATGGAAGGGGAATACAGTGCTTGGATTTGGCTACCTGTAGAAACACATAGCTGTATGTACACCTCTCACATGTAGAATTAGTTGCAAATTACTATATCCTTTAACCACTTGATTTCCATAAGGTTTTACCCTCTTCGTGATCGGGCCATTTTTTTTGCTATTTAGCACTGTGCTACCCTTTACTGGCAATTGCACGGGCATGCAACACTGCACCCAAATTAATTTATTATTTTTTTCACACAAATAGAGCTTTCTTTTTGTGGTATTTGCTAACCACTGGATATAGAGATAGTGTGTGTGTGTGTGTGTGTGTGTGTGTGTGTGTGTAGATATATATTAAAAAATCTTTGCTACTTTCTACTTTGTAACATCGAATAAACAAAGCCAAAATAAAGAATTGAAAAATGTATTCTGCAACATGTCTTTGGTTAAAGAAAATTAAATCCTAATAGGTGTATATTACTGTAATTGATTTGTGCGAAAGTTATATCGTCTACAAATTATGGCGTGTGTGTGTATATATACTGGAATTTGCCCAGCTATAGACACTGTACTGTAATGGCAGTGGTCAGCGATGTATAGTGTGACTGTGATAGGGTGGCGGGTAATCTGGCACTAACAGACATGGGGTTATGAACAACGCTAGGTACTTAATCAGTGATAATAATGTACACTGTACTTAAGACACTGGCTGGGAAGGAGGTTAACATAAAGGGGTTAGCTGTGTGCCTAACAATGTGTAATGTGTGCTGCTTTTACTTTATTATCTAGCTGTTTGTTTTCCCTGTGTTACAGGGGGAAGAAACTGCCATATCACTGTTCCCTTTTTATAACAAAAAGTAAAAAAAAAAAATGTTTTTAATTTTCTGTCTTTTTTTGTTTATAGCGCAAAAAATAAAAACCACAGAGGTGATCAAATACCACCAAAAAAAGCTCTATTTGTGAGAAAAAAATTATAAAAATATCATTTGGATACAGTGTTGTATGACCGCGCAATTGTCATTCAAAGTGCGTCAGCGCTGAGAATTGGTCTGGGCAGGAAGGGGGTTTAAGTGCCTAGTAAAGAAGTGGTTAAATTCATAAAAAAAATGATTCTGTCTTCATTGACTTTGAAAACTAGAATTTATATTAAGAAAAAATATCTTGCCGTAACAATTCGGTAGTACTAATTTTAAAGCTGTTTTTACAAGGAATGCATTAAATCTTTTTTATTAGGTAAACAGTGTGAAGGAGCTTTACATGCTAATAGAAGAGGAGGAATTAAACCTTCCATGTACGGAGTACAAAGCCTGCGACGGTGAAAGTTGGTCGCAGAACATGGTAAATGTCAAACATTTGTGTTTATTTAAAACCCGAAAGTGATGGATTTTCCTCATTATTGTTAAATATTATGTTTAAAAAAGGACCTCTGTCTTGTTCCTGTTTTACCTGTTTGGCTAGGTTCACGCTTGTATGGCTGCGGAAATCGCATCTGTTCCTGCAGCCGTAGCCAAAACATGCTGCTTTTTTTTACAGACGCTTGGGGTGTTCATTCTTTAAAGGGGTTGTAAAGGTAAAAAAAAATGTCACCTTCATGCATTAAGTTGAAAAAACATCTCTGCATTAGCGGCCCCCACCAGGCCCCATTTACTTACCTGACCCTTCGAAAGTCCAGGCCCTGTAATGCGCAGGCTTCTCGGTCGGCTTCTCGGCTCATTCATTGGTTGATTGAAAGCAGTGCAGCCATTGGCTGGCGCTGTTAATCACATCCAATGACGCAACGCGTGATACAGTGAGTGGCTATGGCAGCCAGCTGTATCACAGGAAGGCGCCTGCAAGAACTTGCGAGGGGAAGCCAAGACGGCCGCCGAGGGGCCCCAGAAGACCAGGTTTCGGGGTCACTCTGTGCAAAACGAGCTGCACAGTGGAGGCAGAAGACCAGGTTTCGGGGTCACTCTGTGCAAAACGAGCTGCACAGTGGAGGCAAGTATATTGTTAAAAAAATAAATAAAAATTCTTTGCATACCCTTTAATGGCACCCCCACACATTTAAACACACATTGCATTTGGAGTGACAGGAAATTGAATGGTGCAATATCCTGCGATTTTAGAAAGGTGCAAACGTATTTCCTGCGTTTTTTTTTGTTCTTTTTATCCACAGGTACAGTAGCCTATTAACCACTTAAGGACCGCCGCATGTACATTTACGTCGGCAGAATGGCACCGACAGGCACATTAACGTATATATACGTTGGTGCCTTGGGGGGGATCGGGGGTCCGATCGGACCCCCCCCCCCCCGTACATGCGGCGGTCCGCGCGGCTGCAGGAGCGATCCAACAAGTGGGGGCGGCTATCTGTTTTCACCCGCCCCCTCCGGATCGCTCCCAGCCAATGTGCGCGCCCGCCCTGTCACTTCCTCCTCCTGTGTAAACACAGGAAGGAGGAAGCGACGTGATCTCTCCCTCGGCGTTTGTTTCAAGCGCCGCTGAGGAGAGATCACAACACACCAAGTAAGTCTGCACCAACAGCACACTTACACACAAACACATTTAACCCCCGCGATCGCCCCCCCTCCCCCCTGTCACAGTGTCACTGAATGCAGTAATCATACATGTATGATTACTGTATTTAGTGTCAGTGTGACAGTCAGCCAGTGTTAGTGTCAGGGTAGCCCCCCCACCCCCCCCCCCCCAATAAAGTTTTAACCCCTTGATCACTGCCCTAGTTAACCCTTTCACTCCCTATTGCCAGCGTCACTAAGCGATCATTTTTCTGATCGCTGTATTAGTGTCGCTGTTCCCGCTAGGTAGCTAATTTTTTACTAAAGACATGTGGCTAAATAAATTTTGGCCTAAATGTTTGACTAAAATTTAGTTTATTGTTTTTTTATTATAACAAAAAGTAAAAAATATTGATTTTTTTTCAAAAATGTCGCTCTATTTTTGTATATAGCGCAAAAAATAAAAAGGACGCGAATTTTGTTTGGGAGCCACGTCGCACGACCGCGCAATTGTCTGTTAAAGCGACGCAGTGCCGAATCGCAAAAACCCCTTGGGTCATTTGCCAGCGCATTGGTCCGGGTCTTAAGTGGTTAAAGTTAATGGGCTGCTGTGCCCACGGTCTGCACAAAATACATAGGTGTGACCCAAGCCCCTTTATAGTTTTCTATTGCTAATTTTATATTGATATTTTTATTGCACAACTGAAAAAAAAAAGTAAATCTAGTGGCCAAATTCTAGCTATGACTAGTCCAGGTTGTTCTATATGTGGTGCCATGGAAATAACTTCTTAGGCCCTGTGTCAACTTTCATTTGCTTCAAGTGAGTTTCCCATTCCCATACAAGTTCACGGAAATGCAAAACTTGAAAAAGCTCAACTACAGGTCATGTGAACAAAAGAAATCGGATGGCTGCCCTCCCACACTATGCAATTCTGGCTTCACATTTTCCATAAAAACATATGAGCTTACAGGCAGGGTGGATTTAATTTAAATCTCTAGTAAATAAGGCTTGATTTAAATCACAATTTTTAAAGAGCAACTGTCATCTCTGTCCCGCAGCAGCTCCTCCTCTGACTCACCGACAGTCCCATTCACTTTAATGGGACGGCTGGTGATGCGGCAGTGACACAACAAGGTGAGGGACGTGGCGGCAGCATGTGAGTGGATGCACGCTAACAGGCACTGCCATGATGGATCTGAAATGACAGGTGCTCTTTAAACGTAAGGACTTGTTCTTGTTGGTAGTTAGAATCTTTAATATTTGGAAACAAACCACCTCCAACCACTTTGCATATTATTTTATATATACTGTGATTCTGTACTTGCCACATATGCTGCAGAAATCTCCCTCCACTGAGTTTGGCTGCAGCCATTTTAACTGTGGGCAGCTGAAGCTGCTGCCTGTTCACTTCCTGGATTTACATAGAGGCACACCTCCAGCTCTGCAGCTCTCATTGGCCCTCTCAAGACTCACCCCCCCCCCCTTCCCCTTCTTACCATTTAACTCTTTTTACATGTAAAGTTAATTCTGTGTCAAATAACCCATTCAAAGTTCACCTGTCACTTTAATTATAAAATTAATCTGTTATCAGTTTATTTGGTGAGAAATTAAAGTATATCTAAAGGCATAACTTTAAAAAAAATGGGATGGATGAGAAAGGAATTGGAACACTTGCCAGGTTTTATTGCTGTCTGTGCCCCCGTTAGGGAGGTTCACTCTCTCTTCATTTGTCCTGTTTACCCTTACCATCGAAAGTAAGGCTCTGTTTCCACTACTGCGAGTTGTGAGACATGACACACGTGAACTTGCATGACGAGTCTAAACACATGTATTTCAATGGTCCCCATTCTAATTGGTGCGACTCGAGTCGCATCGACTCCAAAAAAAGTTGTTGCACTACTTTGTTCTGACTTCGTGCGACTTGTTCGCACATGGATTTCACCGGTCACGACATTGCATCAAAAATCGCATTGCAAATTGTGCGACTTTGGGGGTGGAATATTGGAAACAGCCTTCAAAGAAAAGTAATAGAGGGGAAATCTGGGGACACCAGTTCTGGTGACCTGGGGGTTCCCAAGAAATTGCCTTAATTACAGGGATTCCTTCCAACTTCCTGTTTGGCTATAGGACAGAAAGTGAAGGAAAATTTCTGCAATGGGACACAGATGCCGGAAAAAAAAAAAAAAAATGACGGGTTATAACCCCCCCTTGCTCAATCCAAAATAAAAATAAGTTTTGTCTATGGTTCTACTTTTAAAGGGGTGTTCCAGCCAAAATTGTGTGTTTATTAAAAGTCAGCAGCTACAAAAAGTGTAGCTGCTGGCTTTTAATAAACAGACACTTACCTGCTCCTGCATTCCAGCGACGCAACGACCGGGGCTCCGCTCCGCTCCTCTCCCCCCCCCTCCCCAGCCGGCGTCTCCATCTCGACTGTGGGCACCCAGCCGTGACAGCCTTCGGCTTCACGGCCGGGCACCCACTGCGCATGCGCGAGCCGCACTGCGCGGCTCGCCGCTGATTGGAGAGGCGATCGCATGGGACCTGTCAGTGTCCCATGTGATCGCCTACAGGGAGGGGCTGGTGTAGGCGATTAAGGCTTAATCGCCTAACCAGCCCCTCGGCGGAAGCAGGACAGGAAGTCCCACTCCTACTGAAGCCCCCACTCCCCCCCCAAAAAAAATTACATGCCAAATGTGGCATGTATGGGGGTGAGGAGTGGAACAAGAGGAAGTTCCAAATTTGGGTGGAACTCCTCTTTAATACCAGACTCCCAAAAAATAGGATAAGCAGTGGCCGAGTTTTAGAATGTGGAGCCCAGACTGTTTATGCATTATCCTCACATGTTCTCCTTTTACACTTTGCAGACTATCGAGTCCATGAAAAACCTTACTGACGTTAAGAGAATTCTCAAAGACCTTTGTAATGAGTTACAGGAAGAAAGAAGAGGAATGAACGAGCTACAGCAGCAGTTTGCAAGAGCAAAGGCAGCCTGGGAGATGGAAAGGACTGAGCTGAAGGTTAGTCTGGTCCTCCATGACCTGAAACAATGATCTGCTAACTCAACAAAATCGCTCCAGTTTCCATAATTCCACTCTGAACTCATAACCATAAACACTTTTTCATAAACTCTTTTTTTCTATCATCTACTCAATAGCTTCTGTTTTGATTTTTATACTGTCTGAGAAAAGTGAGTAGGCTGCCATTGCTGACCACAATCTGAATAGTACCTGTTTGTCATGCTAACCCAATAAAAAATCTGCTTGTCGAAGCCATGAAAAGAACATAGTGCCCTAATGGGTTTCACATAAACCAGCAGCTTTTGTACCTTTTTAGTGTTCTGTCAGATCTCAGCCTTTTCACCCAGCAGAATGTTCTTACAGCAGGGAGAGAGGCCAGAGTATCAGTCAGGACTTTAGATTTCACCTCTGCGGGGGGATTAATACAGGAGGCTTCTCCAGGGGCCAGGTACCCTTTTCATGCTGATTACAAGTTTATACATGAGTGTTTGTTGTTTTTTTTCTATACTTTTAATAAATTGCTGTAACGGAGAGCACTATGGAGTCCTGTATTGTTTTTTGCGCTTACTTCCACTTAGTGGTGATGAGCGCTGGAGGGGCAGTAGATGTTTGCCGGGAAACCATATTGTCATACATATGCACTACACAATCTCCTTTTTCTATAGGGGTCCAACTGATGAGGGGAGGGGCCATCCACTTGAGCATTAATTGGTGTAGGCATACACAAAGAGAAGTGATTTTGACACACTGAGGGTTGGTTCACATTGGTGCGGGGAACTGTTAGGCTCCATTCACACTAATGCGTTTTTTGGTGCATATTGCAGAAATGCAGGGAAATTTTTTAACATGGGTTCCTATGGAACGTGTTCACATCAATGCTTTTTTGTGCCTCTGCGTTTTTGGAAAGGGTCAGGGACTTTTTTTTCCTGCAAAAAGCAGCGTTTTGCATGTAATAGAATCCAATGGACCTGCATCAAAAACGCAAGTACTGTGTTTTTGCCGCGACTTGCGTTTTTTTTTTACCTGTTTATTGCTGGTTGTTAAAGAAAACGTAAAAAAATAAAAATTGATGGCTAAAAAACAAAAATCGCAGTAAAAACGCAGCAAGCACCGCAGAAAGCATTTCAAAACCGCTCAAAAGCAACATGCATAGGTGTGAATCAAGCCTAAGAGCTGCACAATTAAAGTGGAGTTCCACCCATTTTTTTAATGTTTTGTCTGTGCTGCATGCCCTAATCTCATAGTGTTCAGAATGGACAATTTTTATTTATTTTGATGCTTGTAAATACCTTTATTTTGTAGTCCTTCATTACTTCCTCCTTTATTAGCCTAGGCCAGTGATGGCGAACCTTGGCACCCCAGATGTTTTGGAACTACATTTCCCATGATGCTCACACTACACTGCAGAGTGCATGAGCATCATGGGAAATGTAGTTCCAAAACATCTGGGGTGCCAAGGTTCGCCATCACTGGCCTAGGCTATTAAGTCACATTGCTATTGGCAAGGGTTTCTGGGATAGGCATCATGTTTCCCAGTAGTCCTTGCAAACCCGACTGAAACCTATTACATTGCTTGTGCAGCACTGAGCATGTGCGAGATATGCAAAGCTGAAATCCAGGAAGTCGTACAGTCTGGCTTCATGATGCCCACACTTAAGATGGCCACGGGCTATTTCTAGATTATAAACTGCTAAATGCTGTAACAACCTAACAAAACGGACCTTAGTTTACAGACTAACTTTACTAGAATACATTAGGCTTGTGTATTACAGGGGTATTTATATTTAAAAAGTGAAATTGTGGGTGGAACTCCCCTTTAATCATTAAAAAAATGTGATCTGGATTCAACCCCCCTGACAATCAGTTTGCCAATTCTTTCATATAACAAGTGGAGAGACTTTATCTCCTCACTCAGCTGTCAAAAGAAGATATCCAGGCAGTCTGCCAAGTTCTTAACAGGAAACATTGTAACTAATGCTTCCTTGTTAGGCCTCATTCACACATGGATCCGTTTAGGTCAGTCTGTCAGTTTTTCAGGTGGACCTGAACGGGCGCTTCATGCATGTCTATGGAGCGTCGGATGTCAGCGGAGACATGTCCGCTGACATCCGACCTGATCCGATCCGCTAAAAACAAACGTATGGGGCACACGTCCCCATCCGTCCATGCTGTCCGTTTTCATCAGATCGCTCCAAAGAGGACAGCGGGGCTCCACAAGCTCCTCCCCGCTCAGTGAGCAGAGAGGAGCTTGTCATCCGTCGGCTCAGCGGAGATCTGCGGACTGGTCTCCCGCTGAGCTGGCGGACTCCGTCGGAACGTACTGCAATGGAGTCGGCCACGTGTGAATGAGGCCTTAGATCAAAGGGATAAACTTCAAGTAAAAAAACCTGGCAGTATGCCAAGTTTGTACATGAAACATTGTAACTAACTTCCTTCTTAGAGCAAACTTCTGTGTGTAAATGCAAGAAATGTAACCACTTAAAGTCCAAATCTTTTTCCGACACTTGTTTCTTAATCGCTTAAAGGGGTTGTAAAGGTTAAAAAAAAAATCCCTAAATAGCTTCCTTTACCTTAGTGCAGTCCTCCTTCACTTACTTCATCCTTCCATTTTGCTTTTAAATGTCCTTATTTCTTCTGAGAAATCCTCACTTCCTGTTCTGTCTGTAACTCCACACAGTAATGCAAGGCTTTCTCCCTGGTGTGGAGAAATCCTCTTGAGAGGGCGAGCAGGAGAGTCAGGACACTTTGCAGATAGAGAAAGGAGCTGTGTGTTAGTGGGCGTCCTGACACTCCTGCTTGCCCTCTCCCCCTACAGTTAGAAACACACATGAGGTCACACTTTACTCCTTAGTGGTTAACCCCATCACTGCCATTGTCATTTTCACAGTAATCAGTGCATTTGTGTCACAAAAATGTGTCAAAACTGTCCGATGTGTCCGCCATAATGTCGCAGTCACCAAAAAAAAATCGCCGATTGCCGCCATTACTAGTAAAAAAAAAAAAATGCTATAAAACTCTCCCCTATTTTGTAAACGCTATAACTTTTGCGCGAACCAATCTAACGCTTATTGCGTTTTTTTTGTTTTTTTTCAAAAATAGGTAGAAGAACATGTATCGGCCTAAACTGAGGAAGAATGTTTTTTATATATTTTTGGGGATATTTATTATAGCAAAAAGTTAAAAATTATATATATTTTTTTATTTTTTATTGTCGCTCTATTTTTGTTTTATAGCACTAAAAATAAAAAGCGCAGAGGTGATCAAATACCACCAAAAGAAATCTCTATCTGTGGGAAAGAAAGGCCGCCAATTTTGTTTGGGAGCCACGTCGCACGACCGCGCAATTGTCATTTAAAGCGACGCAGTGCCGAATCGCAAAAAGGGGGCCAGGTCCTTAACCTGCATAATGGTCCGGGTCTTAACCGTTTAAGTTAAAATCAATATTTTTTGCTAGAAAATGACTTGGAACCCCCAAACATTATATTATTTAGCAGAAACCCTAGGGAATAAAATGGCAATTGCTGCAATATTTTATGTCACGCTGTATTTGCCCAGCGGTCTTTCAAATGCATTTTTTTGGAGGAAAAATACACTTCAATGAAAAAAAAATGTAAAGTTAGCCCATTTTTTTTGTTTTAACCACTTCCATACCAGGCCTATTTTGGCACTTCTCTGCTACATGCATAAATCATAATTTTTTTTGTTAGAAAATTACTCAGAACCCCCAAACACTATATATGTTTTTTTTTTTAGCAGACACCTTAGGGAATAAAATGCCGGCCATTGCAACTTTTTATCTCGTACAGTATTTGCGCAATCATTTTTCAAACGCCTTTTTTGGGGGGGGGGGAACGGTTTTGTGAATAAAAAAAATAAAGTTAGCCCAATTTTTTTGTATAATGTGAAAGATGAAGTTACGCTCTAACGTACGCAGCGATACCTTACATGTGTGGCTTGAACGGCGTTTACATATGTGGGCGGGACTTGCGTGTGTGTTCGCTTCTGAGCGTGAGCTACCGGGCATAGGGGCGTTTAAATCGCGCCCAGGCCTCCGATGATCATAGAAGGGACTCTATGGTTTCCACCCGACGCCGGCGGATCGTTTCTCCGGGTCTCCGATGGCAAAGGAGAGCCCGGAGAAGCACCGGATGGCGGCGGGAGGGGGGGGGGGCGTCAAGCGGCGGAACCGCCGCTATGATCATTCTTATGGTGCACAGAATCGCCGGCTGAAGAGATGGATATCTGAATGATGCCTGTGGCTGCAAGCATCTTTCAGATATCCCCACTGAAAGTCCAGGACGTCATATGACGTCCTTGGGCTACAAGTGGTTAATGTGAACGATGATGTTACGCCGAGAGAATCGCAATCTCTTCTAAGCGAAAAAATTGTGATTCTCATTTTAGCCAGAATCGTGCCGCTCTAGGAACCATGCAAATCCATTTCAGGTTCCCGCATCACACCTGACTGCCCTATGCGACCCCCTGGGAGTGTCAGCACAAAGTTAATGACACCCCCCATATTGGTTCGCTTATCGCAGTGCGAACTGTCGGAGACCCCAATGCCTGTGTGACTTTGTGTCATAAATCCATTTTCTACTCCTCTTTGCCCTCAACTCACTTTAAACATTTTCGTTGCTGACAGTAAACAAGGTAATGGATTTATCACAAGCTCTCGCCCTCTGTCCGAAATAGTCTTTTCCTCCACGAAGAGCTGAAGTGAAACCGGCACTTATGTCCTATAATTAGTCCTTCAGCTCTATACAGCTGACAGCAAGTCTGGAGAGCGGTGATTGACTGGCCGTTCCTCTGAGAGGCCCGAAGAGCAGCCCCTCGCTCTGTTATTACGAGATTTTAGATCTTTGCTCCCCCTCCTGTACACCTCGCTCTCCCTACACATGCTTTGCATAGTTTATGTACAGCTCGGGATTATTTACCCACTACCTCCTGTAGACCAGATGCATAAATAAAATATGGGTCAGGACCTAATTTGGCATCTCAGACGACTCCATGTTAAAAAAAAACATGTATGTGTATAAGTTTTATGTACAATGGCACATTATTTTTCTAAAGAATGTCAGGTAATGAATTTGTAGCGTAACAAATAAAACAGCAAAATTCTGTTAACCACTTCAGCCCCGGACCATATTGCTGGTCAATGACTGGGCCACTTTTTGCGATTCGGCACTGCGTCGCTTTAACTGACAATTGCGCGGTCGTGCGACGTGGCTCACAAACAAAATTGGCATCCTTTTTTTCCCACAAATAGAGATTTCTTTTGGTGTTCTTTGATCACCTCTGCGGTTTTTATTTCTTTCTCGTACATCACGGGACACAGAGCGGCATATTCATTACTATGTGGGTTATATGGAGTACCTTCAGGTGTGGACACTGGCAATCTTCAAACAGGAAGTCCCCTCCCTATATAACCCCCTCCCCTAGAGGGAGTCCCTCAGTTTTTTCGCCAGTGTCTTAGGTGTTGGTCACGGAATAGCTTTGCTCCACATCCTTTGGGATTAAGGGCGGGCTAACCGGATCTGTCCAAGGAGCCTCAGTGCCAAAGTGGACAGTACCCGGGCCCCAAACCGTGGGGTTTTGCCTATAATGCTCCTCTTTGGAGGGCTGGACCCTGGGCCCAGGACTTGGAGTTTGCAAAAAACCATAAGGTTCCTGTTTTGCCAGGGTGCTATATAGGTCCAGGACAGTGGGTACCTTCATAGGACCCCAGGGCCTGAAGGTCTACTACGCTACCCACGGAGATGGGAGAAGACTGGATCAGTTTGCTGGTCAAACATCCTGCAGCATGGAGCAGGTAAGGGGGAGCCTGCGGGACTTGGTTCGACAGCAGGCTCCCCGGGGTAACCTAAAAGGGGGGATAGCCTGAGTATGCTCTGCATGGGCAACCGTGATCACTATGTCTAAGAGACAGGATGACACCCTTTCTCCCCCCATCACTAGGCCCCCCTGTCTAAAGGTGTTGCTAGCTAACCTGCTGTTTCTTCCTAAGAGGCTAGTAAGGATCCTTAGGGGCCTTGAGAGAGTCCTACCTGGCCGGGAGTTTTGAATCTGCCGCCGTTTCTGCGCCATGGATCTCCAGCAGCGCGGCTCCTCCATGTTCTTCCTGTTTCCGGGTGCGTGCACGCGCGCGTCTTATTGACGTTTTTTTTCGCGCCAGACAGGAGGGCGGGGGGGGGGCGGGCCTGCGGCGTCATACAGGGGCGCGCCCTTCTGCTGTTATAGACAGCAGGCCTTGTCAGGGCTCAGTCTGTGGCTGATTTTTTCAAGGAGAGGACGCAGGGCGGCAGAACAGTGACTCCCGGTGGCGGAAGAGGGGTAGTACATATGGACTTTGTCCCAATGTCTTTATTGTTAAGCCAAGAAATCCCCTTATTTGACAGCAGGTTGGAGGCTGGCAAACTTAAATTAGGGTCATTGTATATGGTCAAAGAAAATATATAAGGTATAATATATAATTATTTAAAAAAAAAAAAAAAAAGAAAGACCAACATACGGGCCCATCAGTTTGTGGGGACACTAGTGATCTACTCTCCCCTAAACTCTGGAATTGTACTCCTGGCCACTACAGTCTGTTGTGTGGGCGGAGTCCCTCGATTTTGTATTATGGCTTCCAAGGGTTCGGGGTCAAAGGGTACAAAGAAGACCAAAAAACAAAAGGGTTCCCTTTCTGATTCTGATATGCCGATTCTTTCCCCGCAGCTTATTAATTTAAGAAGCGCCTTGGATGAGCCATTAGGGGGATCTGGTGCGGAGGCTGGCCCAGATCAGCCCAGCCCTGTGTTTATCACAGAGGAGATGCTAGCCGTATCCCTAGGGGGGCTAGAAGAGAGAATAGCAGCATTGATCGCTAGAGCTATTCCTGGTAAGAAACGGGTTAGATCCCCATCACCAGGGGGTGTATCCTCAGATGCTGAGATTCTCTCTCCGGAGGAATTAGAATCACAGGAGGATCAACTGGACCTGAACCAAGAGGGTTCAGGGATGGAGGGGTCTACCTCTGAGGAACCATTTTCAGACTCCCAGACAGAGAGACTGTGGGTACAGTCTTTGACGGACATGGTCCGCTCGGCATTTAGTTTGCCATTGCCAGAACCTCAGGTTCCTCCGGTATCCTCTCTGGGCTCTTTGAGAGCCCCGTTAAGCAACGCAGTTTTTCCGGTCCATCCTCTCTTGGAGGAATTGATCTTTCGGGATTGGGTACGGCCGGACAGGGTTTTTCTGCCACCGAAAAGATTTGCGGTCATTTATCCCATGGAGGAAAAATTCTCCAAGAGATGGAGGCTCCCAGTAGTGGATGCAGCCATCTCATGTGTGAATAAATCACTAACTTGCCCGGTGGAAAACGTACATATGTTTAAAGATCCGGTTGATAAAAGATTAGAAACACTTTTAAAAGCATCCTTTGCTACGGCAGGAGCAGTGGTGCAGCCAGCGGTAGCTGCAATTGGAGTTTGTCAGGCATTAAAAGACCAGACAAAAGAGATGTTAAAAGACATGCCTACCCAACAAGCAGAAGAGTTTGCTGACATTCCCAGAGCTCTGTGTTTTGCGGTAGATGCTATAAAAGATTCCATCCAGCAGGCCTCTCGGTTATCACTATGTTTGGTACACATGAGAAGGCTCTTATGGTTGAAGAACTGGGCGGCAGAACCCCCATGCAAAAAGCTTCTGGCAGGATTTCCCTTCCATGGAGGACGACTCTTCGTAGAGAGGATCTAGATAAATATATTCAGACTATTTCAAATGGCAAGAGTACCCTTTTACCGGTCAAAAAGACATTCCGGGCTCCTACATTTAGAAGGCAGCTTTTTCCTGTCTCGGGGCCCTCTAATTCCAGGCAGTATCGACGGCCGCCTGCACGATCCAACGGTAACAGTAGGCAGGGACAAACCCCTGGGGGTAAGAAGCCATGGTATCGCAAGCCGTCAAAGACAGCCCCTAAGTCTGCCTTATGAAGGGGCGCCCCCACTCTCACGGGTGGGGGGAAGGCTTCGTCTCTTCTCAGAAGTTTGGGAAGCCAAGATCCCCGACAATTGGGTCCGGGCATCTGTAACCACAGGTTACAGACTGGAGTTTCTAAGGTATCCTCCGCCTCATTTTCAAGAATCAAGGCTACCAAGGGATCCAGCAAGGAAGGCCTCAATGCTGGCAGCTTTGGATCACCTGCTTTGCCAGGACGTAATTATAGAAGTGCCAGCCCAAGAGCAAGGCCTAGGTTTCTATTCCAATCTCTTTGTCATACCAAAGCCCAACGGCGATGTCAGGCCAATTTTGGACCTAAAGAGGTTAAACGGTTATCTAAGGGTGCGTTCCTTCCGGATGGAATCCATCCGGTCAGCAGCCGCCGCGCTTCAGAAGAACGATTTTCTGGCCTCCATAGACATAAAAGATGCTTACCTTCATGTACCAATCTTTCAGTCGCATCAAAGGTTTTTACGCTTCGCGGTCGGGCAGCGACACTTCCAATTCAGGGCGCTCCCTTTCGGGCTGGCCACGGCCCCCCGGGTATTCACGAAGATCCTAGCCCCAGTTCTGGCCAATTTAAGAATCCAAGGAGTCACAGTCCTAGCATACTTGGACGACCTTTTAATTATAGATCACTCACGGACGGGTCTGCAGAAGGCAGTAAACCTCACGGTTCGGTACCTCGAAGAATTCGGCTGGGTCCTAAACCAGGGAAAGTCAGCATTCCAGCCTACAAAGCAGTTGGAATACCTCGGCATGAGGTTAGACACGGAACGTCAAAAGGTGTTCCTGCCCCTTGTAAAGATCAGGGCGATCAAGGGGTTGGTTCAGTTGGTTATAAACAAGAAAAGACCAACTATTCGCCTGTGTATGCGATTACTAGGCAAGCTAGTGGCCACATTCGAGGCAGTACCATACGCTCAGATCCACACTCGCGTCCTACAGGCAGCCATTCTAGCAGCCTGGGGCAAGAGGGCACATGCCTTAGAGTCCCCTTTGACGCTATCATCAAGGGTCCGACAAAGCCTGGCCTGGTGGTTGAACCCTCAGAACCTTCTAAAGGGAAGATCCTTCAGCCCTGTTGTCTGGAAGGTAGTTACCACAGACGCCAGCCTGGCAGGCTGGGGGGCGGTCTTCGAGGGGTTCTCCCGCCAGGGAACTTGGGTGAAAGCAGAGAGGCAGCTCCCCATCAATATCTTGGAAATCAGAGCTGCTCGCCTAGCCCTGTTGGCATGGACCTCCAGATTAAAGGGGTTCCCGGTGAGAATCCAGTCAGACAATGCCACGGCGGTGGCATACATAAACCACCAAGGGGGAACCAGGAGCCAGGCCGCTCAAAGGGAAGTGAACTTGATATTTCAATGGGCAGAGGTTCATGTACCCTGCATTTCAGCGATATTCATTCCCGGAGTGGACAACCTGCAGGCAGACTTCTTAAGTCGCCAGAGTCTGTTGCCAGGGGAGTGGTCTCTGCATCCCCAGGTCTTTCAGACAATCTGCCAGAGGTGGGGAACGCCAGACGTAGATATAATGGCATCCAGGTTCAACAAGAAACTAGACAGGTTCGTGTCGCGAGCGAGGGATCCTATGGCCTGCGGAACCGATGCGTTGGTTTGCCCTTGGCATCAATTCAAACTTCTATATGCATTCCCTCCACTACAGTTACTCCCCCGCCTGTTGCGCAAGATCAGAGTGGAGCACAAGCCAGTCATTCTAATAGCTCCAGCTTGGCCCCGGAGGGCTTGGTACTCACTAGTCCTGAATATGGCAGTGGGAGACCCTTGGACTCTTCCTCTACAACCAGACCTACTCTCACAAGGTCCGATCCTCCACCCTACATTACAGCGTCTAAATTTGACGGCCTGGAGGCTGAATCCCTGATTCTCAGGGGTAGGGGTCTGTCTAGGCAGGTAATCCCTACCCTGATTAAGGCTAGAAAGCCGGTCTCCAGGGTAATTTATTACAGGGTGTGGAGGAACTATATAGGCTGGTGTGAATCCAAAAGATGGAATTGTCGCAAATATACTATTGATAGGGTGTTAAGTTTTCTCCAGCTAGGAGTGGATAAAGGCCTGGCACTAAGCACAATCAAAGGACAGATCTCAGCTCTGTCAGTGTGGTTTCAGAGGCCGCTGGCCACCCACTCGCTGGTAAAGACCTTCTTACAGGGGGTCTTGCGTATTAATCCTCCTGTCAAGTCACCAGTTTGTCCTTGGGACCTAAATCTTGTCCTGTCCACTCTACAGAAACAGCCTTTTGAGCCTTTGGCTGAGATTCCTTTACTCTTACTGACAAGAAAATTGGTTTTCTTGGTCGCCATAGTTTCGGCCAGGAGAGTGTCAGAATTAGCAGCCTTATCATGTAAGGAACCATATCTTGTTCTGCATAAGGACAGGGCAGTTCTCCGGCCCCATCCTTCCTTTCTACCAAAGGTTATATCCAAATTTCACTTAAACCAGGATTTGGTACTTCCATCCTTCTTTCCAAAACCTACATCTAGAAAGGAGGGGTTGCTGCATACCTTGGATATTGTCCGGGCCATGAAGGCCTATCTTAAAGCTACAGAAAAGATCCGGAAAACAGATGTGTTATTCGTTCTACCAGATGGCCCCAAGAAGGGGCAGGCAGCTGCAAAATCCACCATCTCAAGATGGATTAGACAATTAATCATTCAAGCCTACGGGTTGAAGAGGTTGCCTCCTCCGTTGTCGGTAAAGGCCCATTCTACCAGGGCCATGGGCGCCTCTTGGGCAGCACACCATCAGATCTCTATGGCTCAGATATGCAAGGCGGCAACGTGGTCATCAGTCCACACGTTTACAAGGTTTTATCAACTAGACGTGAGAAGGAATGCGGATTCTGCCTTTGGACAGGCAGTACTACAGGCTGCAGTTTGAAATCCTCGGGATCAGAAACACCCTTGGATATAAAAAAAAAAAAAAAAAAAAGGTTTTTTCTTGACTAAGTTGGAATTATTATTATGATTTGAGTTTATCTCTAAATTGAATCCTTCTTTGGAAGATGTCTCCCTCCCCTCATTAAAGCATTGCTTTCGGACATCCCACATAGTAATGAATATGCCGCTCTGTGTCCCGTGATGTACGAGAAAGAAAAAGGGATTTTTAAATACAGCTTACCTGTAAAATCCTTTTCTTGGAGTACATCACGGGACACAGAGCTCCCACCCCTCTTTTGGGTGACCATTTTGGGAGGCATACTGCTTGCTACAAAACTGAGGGACTCCCTCTAGGGGAGGGGGTTATATAGGGAGGGGACTTCCTGTTTGAAGATTGCCAGTGTCCACACCTGAAGGTACTCCATATAACCCACATAGTAATGAATATGCCGCTCTGTGTCCCGTGATGTACTCCAAGAAAAGGATTTTACAGGTAAGCTGTATTTAAAAATCCCTTTTTTTTGCAATATAAACAAAAATAGAGCGACAATTTTGAAAAAAAAAATATTTTTTACTTTTTGCTATAATATCCCCCAAAAATATAAACGTTTTTCCTCAGTTTCGGCCGATACATATTCTTCCACACATTTTTCGTTAAAAAAAAAATGCAATAAGCGTTTATTGATTGGTTTGCGCAAAAGTTATAGCGTCTACAAAATAGGGGATAGTTTTATGGCATTTTTATTAATATTTTTTTTTTTACTAGTAATGGTGGCGATCAGTAATTTGTATCGGTACTGAGACCTTATAGCGGACACTTCAGACACTTTTGACACATTTTTGGGACCATTGGAATTTTTATAGCGATCAGTGCTATAAAAATGCATTGATTACTATAAAAATGCCACTGGCAGGGAAGGGGTTAACGCTAGGGGGCGAGGAAGGGGTTAAGTATGTTCCCTGGGTGTGTTCGAACTGAAGGGGGGGTGGGACTGACTTGGGTATATGATTGATCGCTGTTTATACATTGTATGAACAGACGATCGGCATTTCTCCCCTGACAGGACCGTGAGATGTGTGTTTACACACACAGCTCCCGGTTCTCGCTCTGTAACTAGCGATCGCAGGTGATTGGTTCTCGCTCTGTAACTAGCGATCGCAGGTGATTGGTTCTCGCTCTGTAACTAGCGATCGCAGGTTCCCCTTCATCCAATTCTTAATAGCAGGAGATTTTGACTGGCTCTCTGTGGACAGATTTCAGGGGAGTGCTGTGTACAGAGTGCAGGGTTTAGGGGTGCACTATGCACAGTGTGCAACCCAAACCCCCCCTCCCCAAATCTCTCTTGCATCTCTCTCCTACCTTAACTGGCTCTAGTACCTCTTGGTAGGTAGGGAGCAGTGGGTGAGATGGAGTTCTGCCATGTTCTGGCTGCAAAACTGGCTGCAAGGAGCGCATAACAAGGCCCTGATTAGGCCCCCGGTCCTTGTGTTTGACATATGTGTTCTATACTGTTATCACAGGGCCTGCTTTCTCTTCTGGTTTCTTGCACCCAGCCACCTGATGACGCATCTCTGCACACATGTGCATTGTGCCCGAGAATGCCCAATGTGCTGCACATTTCCACAAAGCCTGTTGGGATTTGAGACCAGATTACCCGAAGAGGCTTCAGTGAGCGAAGAATATTGCATCTGCAATCCCAATGTGAAAGCCTGAGTGCTTTCACACAAGCGCCTGAAAAACGCCCCAGTGTAAAAGAGGTCTTGGCATTTAAAAAAAGCGCCTGTAAAGCACCTGAAGGAAGCTGCATCTGCAATCCCAATGTGAAAGCCCAAATGCTTTCACACTAAGGCGCTACGCTGGCAAAAAAAGTCCTGCAATCAGCTTCTTTGCAGCGCAGTAGGAGCGTTGAATACACCTCTCCTAAAGTGCCACTTCCCATTAAGGTGCTTTTTTTTTTTTTTACGCCAAAGCGCCTGAACACCCCAGTGTGAAAGGGGTCTTAGCGGAGCTTTACCAGCATTTTTTGGCCGCTGGCAGCGTGAAAGGGCTCTGAAAGCACTCAGGCTTTCACATTGGGATTGCAGATGAGGCTTCTTTCAGACGCTATTTTTTTTTAACGCCAAAGCGCCTGAAAAAGCCTCAGTGTGAAAGCGGTCTTAATCTTCAAGGGGTTAAGGCAAACTATTTTTATTTTTTTAAACAAAAATGTTATACTTGCATGCTCTGTACAATGGGTCCTTAAAATTCCCCCATAGTATGGGGGGGGGGGGGGCACTTGTGTGTTCCCTCCCAAGCTGGCTCTGTTATGCCCATAAGGCGTCCCTCCTTACTGACTGTGATTGACAGCCGCAGAAGCCAATGGCTCTCGCCGCTGTGTCTGAGCCAATAGAAACAGAGAAAGACTGTTATTGTACACCTCAATAGATTACGACTGGGTTCAGGTAAGTATTTAGGGGTGCTAGGGGGGGAAATGCTTGCAGAAGATTTTTTTTATTTTTATGCATTCATGTAAAAAAAAAAATTGTGTCTTTTAGAACCACTTTAATGTTTTCATGGTATTCATATGAAGCTTGCTCAGTGTATTAACAATACATGTTCCCTTATGGGACCAAGTATATATCTGCCAGTATCTACCCAAGCAGACTCCAGTGACCTCAATTCTGCATTTATACACAAATTGTCACCCGCCCTGTATGATGTCCCATTCAGAAATGTACCATGGCATGCGGTTGCTGGAGCTCCCCATCCAACAGCTTATTGAGCCACTTGTACACTCTTGTGGTGCTGTGTGACACATACTTGTGCTGCGCTCATTATGTTCATCATAGATGTGGTTGGAAATCTGATCTTCATTCCACAAGTAGGAGAGGCCCGGAAACGTGATCTCTTTCCAAGCAATGACAGAGTTAGGAAGATAATAGCCATTCGTTCAGTGGGAGAGGCTTGTTAAATACTGCTGGAGTGACGGGCTGCACACAGACTAGAGGTCACCAAACTCTAACCGAATAAAACCAAAAGGATCAGTGCGGGGGCACATGCTTAATAACGTTCCAGAACGTCAGACTTTCAAAAAGGTCTCTTCTACCTGGAATTGCTGGAGGGCTCATAGAGATCTAACTGTATTTAGTGCAGAAGTGAACCTATTATGGAAAAAATGCAAACAGAAAAGGCTTGAAAAAAAAAAACGTTTTGGTGCCTTAGACCCCTTTCACACTGAAGAGTTTTTCAGTGTGAAAGGGGGTTTTCAGTGTGAAAGGCGCTGCTATACCGCCTGAAAAACTCCTGCCCAGCCTTCTCAATGTGAAGGCCAGAGGGTTTTCGCACTGAGGCGATGCGTTGGCAGGAGAGAACAAACATCTCCTGCAAGCAGCATCTTTGGAGCGGTGAAAGGAGCGATATGTATACCGCTTTTTCCCGTTTAAAACAATGGGAAATCACGGTCATACTGCCCGCAATGCGCCTCTGCCGAGTCGCATTGTGGGCGGTATTAACCCTTTATCGGCCACTAGCGGAGGTTAATACAGCACCACTAGCGGCCGAATCCCGCGCAATTCCAGGGGTATAGCAACGCTATATTTAGCAGTGCTATACTGCCACCGCGCTTCCGCCACAGTGTGAAAGGGGCCTTAGATAGAATTCCCATGACTGTTCTTTCACCAAGTGGCAGATGAGGTTTAATGTAAAGTTATGCACTTGGGGGTTAAGAATATTCATGCATCATACATACTAGGGGGAGTACAACTGAGGAAATCCATAGTGGAGAAGGATCTGGGGGTTTTGGTAGATCAAGAGCTTAAAGCGGAGTTCTGCTGAAAAAAAATACTACTACAAATACTGCCGCTGCTGACTTTTAATATATGGACACTTGCCTATCCAGGGCGCCTGCGATATCGGCAGCCAAAGCCAATCTGTCCGTTGGCTCTCAGGTGACTCCGCCTGCTCCCTCCTAAAAGGTGCCAAATGTGACACCGGAGGGGGGAGCATTCCAAAAAGCGGAAGTTCCATTTTTGGGTGGAACTCCACTTTAACCACTTAAGACCCGGACCAAAATGCAGGTAAAGGACCTTGCCCCTTTTTGCGATTCGGCACTAATCGCGGCGATCAGCTTTTTTTTTCGTGACTGCGACATTATGGCGGACACTTTGGACAATTTTGACACATTTTTGGGACAATTGTCATTTTCACAGCAAAAAATGCATTTAAATTGCATTGTTTACTGTGAAAATGACAGTTGCAGTTTGGGAGTTAACCACAAGGGGGCGCTGTAGGATTTGTGTGTTCCCTGTGTGTGTTTACCACTGTAGGGTTGGTGTGGCTGTAGGTGTGACGTCATCGATCACGTCCCCCTATAACAGGGATGACGCGATCGATGCTGCGGCCACAGTGAAGCACGGGGAAGCCGTGTTTACACACGGCTCCCCCCGTTCTTCAGCTCCGGGGACCAATCGCCGCACTCCAGCGGCGATCGGGTCCGTGAGTCCCACGGGCCCGGCCCAGGAGCTTCGGGAGCGCGCCCATGACCCACGGCTGGGTACTAGAACCAACGTATATATGTACGTTGATGTGCCGAGCCGTGCCATTCTGCTGACGTAAATGTACACTAGGCGGTCCTTAAGAGGTTAATAAAATGCAATGCCAAGCTGCAGTTTAAAAAAAAGGGGAAAGTCCTTTCTTGTATTAAGAGAGGTATGGACTCCAGAGAGAGAAAAAAAAATTTGGCCCCCCTGTACAAATCATAAGTAAGACCTCATCTTCAATATACAGTTCAGTTTTGGGCCCCAGTTCGCAAAAAGTATATCAGGGAACTGGAGAAAGTGCGGAGAAGGGCAACCAAACTGATAAGAGGCATGGAGGAGCTCAGCTATGAGGAAAGATTAGAGGAACTGAATTTATTCTCTTGGGAAGAGGAGATTAAGGGGGATATGATCAACATATGTGAAATGTGCAAATACATAAGTCGTCCATATAGTGAACTTTGTGTTCACTTTAAAGGGGTAGTTCCCCCAAAAACCTTTTTTTTAACATTGATTGAGGCTCGTTTTGTCAAGGGGAATCGGGTGGTTTTTTTTTAGAATCGAAGCAGTACTTACCGTTTTTAGAGATGCATCGTCTCCGACGCTTCCGGGTATGGTCTTCGGGGAAGGGCATTCCTATTTGATCGACAGGCTTCCGACGGTCGGATACACGCGTCACGATTTTCCGAAAGTAGCCGAACGACGGTGGGCAGTATAGAGCCGCACCGGCGCTCGGCTTCTTTCGGCTACTCGTGACGCGATGTATGCGACCGTCGGAAGCCTGTCAATCAAATAGGCACGCCCAGACCAGACGATCATACCCGGAAGCGACGGAGACGATGCATCTCTAAAACGGTAAGTACTGCTTAGATTCTAAGGCGGCGTACACACGATCGGATATATCCGATGAAAACGGTCCGCGGACCATTTCCATCGGATATGTCCGATCGGGAGTTTGATCCGATGGCGTGTACACACCATCGGATCAAATTCCCCGCCGCCGGAAGGCGCGGTGACGTGGCGGTGACGCGGCGGTGACGTTGACGCCGCCGCGTCACCGCAACGTCACCGCACCAGGAAGTAAAACACTTCCGCGCATGCGCCGAATCCATTCGGCAGCGGCGCGGCGGCGGTGGGGGCCGACATGTCTGCTGGTAAGTGTACTAACCAGCAGACATGTCGGGCGGACAGATCCCCACCGGATAGATTTCAAAGCATGCTTTGAAATCTGTCGGGTGGACAAATCTGTCCGCTAGCCCATACACACGAGCGGAGATGTCTGCTGAAACGGTCCATCGGACCGTTTTCAGCGGACATATCCCCTCGTGTGTACGAGGCCTAAAAGAAAAACACCCGATTCCCCTTGACATAACGAGCCTCAATCAATGTTAAAAAAAGGTTTTTGGGGGAATTACCCCTTTAAGGTTATCGGAGAAGACAAGGAGGCACTCTTTACATCTAGAGCAAAAAAAGATTTAGTCTCCAAATACCGAACAGGTTTCTTCACAGTAAGAGCTGTGAAAATGTGGAACAGACTTCCTCCAGAGGTGGTGGTTCTGGCCAGCTCAGTAGATTGTTTTAAAAGAGACCTGGATACTTTCCTAAATGTACATAATATAACTGGGTACTACAATTTATTGGTAAAATGGATCCGGGGAAAATCCGATTGCCACTTGGGGGGGATCAGGAAGGATTTTTTCCCCTGCTGTAGCAAATTGGATCATGCTCTGCTGGTGTTTTTCGCCTTCCTCTGGATCAACTGTGGGTGGAGGATTTGTATATGGGATTGTATTTTTTTTTTTTAACTAGATGGACTTTTGTATTTTTTTTTTTTTTCAACCTAACTTTATAAGTTATCTGGAGCCATGAGTAGGGAGTGCATGTCATCCCTACATCTCAAAATGTAGCCCTCTCCTCCTCCCATTAGCCAAATAGGTTTGGGGGTCATACATAAATTGCTGTCATCACCTGCACACCATCTGACATGTCATATCGGGCAGGAAGGGGGGAGTAATGGCCTTGGGAAGGGGAGATAGGGGGTAATTCAGCTGTAACTGACACAACATGACCACATTCTCTTTACATGCAGCTGTCCTAGTGCTATGTTACAGGCACGGGTTTAGGGTCAGGCAGGTGTTCAAACATAAGCAGTGATAAGATGTGTAGAAGGGGGCCGGGTGCAGCAAAATGAAGTCCCAGAGCATATGCTTCTTCTAACTCCCAACAAAAGAGGGACACCTTTTAGTATTTAGGTAGAGTGAACTCCCCTGCCAATCCCCAAATTACACAGACCATGAAGAATTAGGAAATGATTGGTTAATCCTACAAATGCTTTTCTTTCACCACTCCTATTCTTTTGTTCTGGCTCAGCACAAAAAATTGTAAACTTTTAAAATGTTTATTTTTTTTCTTGGCATTTTTTGTAAAAATGTATTTCCACTTGGCGAACACATGCGGGCAAAAAAAAAAGTGACAATGTCTGTTTGCTAAATTTTTATAAGTTTAATCTGCCCAAAGAAAAATATCCCACTCTTAACTACTTAAGACCCGAAGCAAAATGCAGGTAAAGGACCTTGCCCCTTTTTGCGATTCGGCACTGCGTCGTTTTAACTGACAATTGCGCGGTCGTGCGACGTGGCTCCCCAACAAAATTGGCGTCCTTTTTTCCCCACAAATAGAGCTTTCTTTTGGTGGTATTTGATCACCTCTGCGGTTTTTATTTTTTGCGCTATAAACAAAAATAGAGTGACAATTTTAAAAAAAATGCAATATTTTTTACTTTTTGCTATAGTAAATATCCCCCAAAAATATATAAAAAAAACTTTTTTTTTTCCTCAGTTTAGGCCGATACGTATTCTTCTACATATTTTTGATTAAAAAAAAATCGCAATAAGCGTTTATCGGTTGGTTTTCGCAAAATTTATAGCGTTTACAAAATAAGGGATAGTTGTATTGCATTTTTATTAATTTTTTTTTTTTTACTACCAATAGCGGCGATCAGCGATTTTTTTTTTTTTCGTGACTGTGACATTACGGCGGACACTTCGGACAATTTTGAAACATTTTTGGGACAATTGTCATTTTCACAGCAAAAAATGCATTTAAATTGCATTGTTTACTGTGGAAATGACAGTTGCAGTTTGGGAGTTAACCACAGGGGGCGCTGTGACTTTGAGTGTTCCCTGTGTGTGTGTGTGTTTACAACTGTAGGGGGGTGTGCTGTAGGTGTGACGTCATCGATCACGTTGCCCTATAACAGGGATGACGCGATCGATGCTGCGGCCACAGAGAAGCATGGGGAAGCCGTGTTTACACACGGCTCTCCCCGTTCTTCAGCTCCAGGGGCGGATCGCCGCACTGCAGCGGCGATCGGGTCCGCGAGTCCTGCGGTCCCGGTCCTGGAGCTTCGGACCGGGTCACGGGAGCGCGCCGCGGGCGCGCGCCCGTGACCCATGGCTGGGTACTAAAACCAACGTGTATATATACATTGATGTGCCATTCTGCCGACGTATATGTGCAGTAGGCGGTCCTTAATTGGTTAAAGCGGTTGTAAATCGCTAAGGGATAAAAAAAAAACTAAGACAACAGCATAATGTGCTAGTATGCATCACATACTAGCACATTATGAAATACTTTAAAACAAAGCCCTTCCAGTGGCGGCCACTCACCGCTAAGACGGTTGACATCTTGCCCCGGTGTTTCTTCTGGGTTTGCGGACTCCGGCGCTGTTAGTGGCCAGAGCCGCGGTGATGACACTCCCGGCGAAAGCCGCCGTTTCCGTCACGGATTCTGAAGGTCTGGCACTGTAAGGGGGAACTTCAGAGCGCATGAACTGATGTAATCAGCTGCATGCACTCTGAATATCTCCTAAAGTGCAAGTTTAGAAGATATTCACAGTATCTACAGTTAAGTCTTATTACAAGTGTAAGGTCGCGTACACACGATCAGTCAAAACCGATGAAAACGGACTGAAGGTCCGTTTTCATCAGTCCAAACCGATCGTGAGTGGGCCCCATCAGTCAGTTATTCTTCGGTCAAAAAAAAAAGAGAACTTGCTTTAAAATTTAACCGATGGACACCTAACAGATAGGTCAAAACCGATCTTTAGTATGCAAAAACATTGGGTAAAAAGCCGCGCATGCTCAAAATCAAGTTAACGCATGCTTAGAAGCATTGAACTTTGTTTTTTCAGCATGTCGTTGTGTTTTACGTCACCATGTTCTGACACGATCGTTTTTTTAACCGATGGTGTGTGGGCACATCAGACCATCAGTCGGCTTCACTGGTTAACCGTAGAAAACGGTGCTTCGGACCGTTCTCATCGGATGGACTGATCGTGTGTACGCGGCCTAACAGAGTTTACAATCACACCTTATTCATATCATTTTTCAGCAGCGTCTACATTACCAAAAGTATTGGGACACCTGCCTTTACATGCACATGAACTTTAATTTATTCTCCTTTCACGTTGTACGTTCTGTCTGTCTTCTGGCCATCTCCTTTATCAAGATTCTGAATTCCCTGCATGCTTTCGTAGCTTCTTCTGTTCTTTACTTTTGATTTCTAAGGACTATATATCCCACGGAAGCTTGTTGCCTACAAGCAGTGATTCCTGTGCTGACTCCGCCTCCTAAAAACCCCTCCCCTCTGCAGTTCAGAAGGCAGGCTCTGTGAAATGTGTGACACAGCAGCGTCTACTTACAGGACATAATGCATACATGTCAAAGAAGTGAATGTGTGGTGATCGTCACAAAGTTAACAGACTTCAAGACCCTTGAGAGTAATAGGAGCAGGCTTAAAATAATTTAAATACAATGTGGAATTGAATATACGATTAAAATTTAGATACATTTTAATCACCGTGGCTTGGTGTTGAAGTCTTTTTGTTATCTCGAGGTCCTGTCCTCTTGGCCCACTTTGAAGGTCTAGTATCAGTTGATTATGTATGTTTCTAGGACGGGTCCTGACGTTTTGGGAGGATCCTTTACCGATAGATTCCCACCGTGGTAACAGATTGTCCTGTGTTACAGCTGGAGTCTAGTAAACATGGTGCAGACAGAAACTCTCCGGATATTAAAGCTGCTTTGAAACGGGAGCGAGAAGAGCACCAACATCTTCTGGCAGAGTCGTACAGCGCGGTCATGGACCTCACCAAGCAGCTGCAGGTCAACGAGAAGAACTGGGGGCAGGAAAAGGAGGAGCTGCTGGCTCGCTTCCAGGAGGAGCGCAAGAAAATAGAGGAGCAAGTCAAAGACCTGCAGCAGGTGAGAAAATACTGAGGCGGCATTGGGGCCTCAAACTCTTCTTGTGGGACTATACAAGTAGCGGGAAGCAACCCTCTGTCTGATTGGATTGTTCATTGCACCAATAATGTGTGCCACAAACTGCTCATGTGTGTATAGCCTACATCGGGGGTCTCCAAACTTTCTAAACAAAGGCCTAGTTTATGGTCCTTCAGACTTTAGGGGGGCCGGACTGTGGACAGGGGGGGTAAAAAAAATTTCAGAGCACCCCTATGGTCAGGAGGAGAAGGAATAGTGTGCAATCATTGGTATTGGTGGGAGGAATAGTGCACCATCATTGGTATTGGTGGGAGGAATAGTGCACCATCATTGGTATTGGTGGGAGGAATAGTGCACCATCATTGGTATTGGTGGGAGGAATAGTGCACCATCATTGGTATTGGTGGGAGGAATAGTGCACCATCATTGGTATTGGTGGGAGGAATAGTGCACCATCATTGGTATTGGTGGGAGGAATAGTGCACCATCATTGGTATTGGTGGGAGGAATAGTGCACCATCATTGGTATTGATATGGTTCCCGGTAAGGGGATAGGGCATGGGACTGTACGAATGCATGTTAGTGATGTCGTATTAGAAGAATAGAGAAAAAGTTTTCCAATATATATCGAGTTGACTCTGAAACCGCAGAGACTATCTACTACAGACACAGTATATGCAAAAAATATAAATTTTAATAAATAATCACATGAATTGAATAAACAACATTGTAAAAATATGAATTGATCATATAAAAGAGAAGATTTTACCATATTGGTGTGTATATGAGGTCCAACATGTTTCGCCTGTTCAGGCTTCCTCAGGGACAAATATACATATATACAGTAATTGGGGAGGATATCAGTGGAAGTGCTTTGGTATATAATATACAACATACCGTATACAACAGTTTAAAAGTTATTGCCTTTAACAAAGTAACTGAACATGGACTCAAACAGTTTTTATTCGCTTAGAACAGTAAAAGATTAAAATGAGCTCCAGGCGAGCAGCTCAATACTTAAACTACGTATAGGGACTGTACTGTATAAACCTTGTTTTTTCCTCTTTTTTTTTATCTGTGCGTGTTTTGTTCAAATTTGAAAATTCAATAAAAACTAACTGTAAAAAAAAACAATACATATATGGAAAGTGTTTTACCTGGCAAAGGATCTAATTCTGTGCAGCCAGTCTGGTGATTCATTTTTGGCAGGACATTTAAAGGATAAGTTCTTGATTCAGTGGAGTGGTGCTACCTCTGGGCAGTCCTATGTAAATTTGGGTTTGGTCCCAGGTTTATTAAGTGGGTTCGGCTCTATCAACTCTGTCGCCCTCTTTTCCTCGGACTACCAGGCATGGCTGTCCACTCTCGCCGAGCCTGTTTGGTTTGACAATGGAGCCTTTGGCAGAGCGCATTAGGCCTGCCTCCTCGGTCGGGGGGCATCCGGGTGGGGGTGGTGGTAGACAAGATCTCCTTGTATGCAGATCATACCCTCCTGTTTTTAAGGAACACCCCTCTGCCTGCAGCCCTCCAAATTATGGTTTTACCTTTGGGTCCTTCTCAGGTATCGGGGTCAATTGGGGAGTCACTACTGTTCCTTTTGCACATCTTGGATCCCCTTCCCTAAACTAAATACCCCATTGGCTTGGGTCACTGAATTTAAATATCTGGGTGTGGTGGTGCGTTTTGGGGTAATCCAAAACTTCCACATATGAAAAGATTTCCTGATCCTCAAGTGTGGGCTACTAGAGGGATAGTGAGTCTTAAACATGTCTCAGATGGCAGGCTGCGCTCATTTCCCAACCTTAAAGGGGTTTATTTTCTAAATGGGTTCCTTTAAGCTAGTGCATTGTTGATTCACTTACATTTTCCTTCCATTTCCCTGCTAAATTTATTTTTTTTCTTTGTCTGAATCTCTCACTTCCTGTTTCTACTCAGTAAGCTTTCCACCATCATCTGGCTGGGGGTTAGTCAGCCAGAACAGCTTACTGAGGAGGAACAGGAAGTGAGAAATTCAGACAAAGAAAAAAACAAACATTCAGAAGAAAAAGGTAAGTGAACCAACAATGCACTAGCTCCCGCGCCCTCCGCCGCTTACCAGAGCCGTCGGTAGCGGCGGAGGCGATCGGGTCCTCTCCCGTGCTCAGAAGGGGTGCGGGTGAGGGAAAAATTTCCCTCACCCGTCCCTGTAGCTCTGCTGGGCGGAAGTGACGTCAAAACGTCAGTCCCGCTCAGCATCTTAAATAGACATTTTTTTTTTTTTTTTTTTATGTCATTTGAAAAATTACATTTTACATTTTTTTTTTTTGCATTTAAGCCTAAATATGAGTTGTGAGGTCTTTTTGACCCCAGATCTCATATTTAAGAGGACCTGTCATGCTTTTTTCTATTACAAGGGATGTTTACATTCCTTGTAATAGGAATAAAAGTGATAATTTTTTATATTTTTTATTTTAGTGTTAAAAATTGGTAAAATAAATAAAAATAAATACGAAAACAATTTTTTTTTTTTTTTATCGCTCCGTCAAGCTTGCACGCAGAAGCGAACGTATACGCGAGTAGCGCCCGCACATGAAAACGGTGTTCAAACCACACAAGTGCGGTATCGCCGCGATCGCTAGAGCGAGAGCAATAATTCTAGCCCTAGACCTCCTCTGTATCTCAAAAAATGCAACCTGTAAAAAAAATTTTTACGTCGCCTATCGAGATTAAGGGTAAAAGTTTGACGCCATGCCACGAGCGGGCGCAATTTTGAAGCATGACATGTTGGGTATCCTTTTACTCTGCGTAACATTATCTTTCACAATATGTAAAAAAAATGGGCCAAATTTATTGTTGTCTTATTTTTTTAATTTAAAAAATACCGCTGCGCAAATACGGTGTGACAAAAAGTATTGCAATCACTGCCATTTTATTCTCTTGGGTGTTAGAAAAAAATATATATAATGTTTGGGGGTTTTAAGTAATTTTATAGCAAAAAAAAATGTTTTAGTCTCGTAAACACCAAATCTGAAAAACAGGCTCGGGGCTTAAGTGGTTAAAAGGAACCTATTTATGAAAAAAAAAAAAGGAACCTATTTAGAAAATATAAAACGAACCTTTACAATCCCTTTAAGGCTGCGTATGCTTTAACACAGTGGATATTTTTTATTTATTTTTTAGATATTTTCAGCTTCGACATTCATAGACGGTCCCTACCCTCTCTCACCTTGGTGTCTGACCCAGTGGAGGGATGTTAGGCCCCTGTCTTCTTTATATTTCCACCTTCTATAGTCCCTACTGATTAATTAGAAAAGACCTTTGGTAAATGGCAGGTACACCTTCTCGGTTTGACAGAAGAGGAATGGGAGTTTATTTTTTTTCCTTTATTACTAATATGATTTCAGCCAGAGATCCTTTCCTCCCAAATTAAATTCTTACATAGGGCCTATTTCACCCCGAAAAGATTAACAGTGGTTCCGGTATCTAGCCCTAGGTGCGTTTGCCTCCTTTTTACATATGGTCTGGTCGACGACTTACATCATATTGGGCAGCGGTCCTAGCCGATCTAAATCGGACTACTAATCTAACCCTTGAGACAGATCCCACGTTTATGTTGCTAAACGTTTTTAAAGCTCAGGATATAGGCCGATATACCGAGTCATTTTTAGGGTATGCCACCTTCTATGGACGGATGGAGATATTTCTTCATTGGAAAGATGCTACACCACCCACAATATCTTAACCACTTTAGCCCCGAGCCTGTTTTTCAGACTCGGTGTTTGAGACTAAACCATTTTTTTTTGCTATAAAATTACTTAAAACCCCCAAACATTATATATATATTTTTTTTCTAACACCCTAGAGAATAAAATGGCAGTCATTGCAATACTTTTTGTCACACCGTATTTGCGCAGTGGTCTTACAAGCGCATTTTTTTTGGAAAAAAATCACTTTTTTAAATTAAAAAAATAAGACAACAATACATTTGGCCCAATTGTTTTTTACATATTGTGAAAGATAATGTTACGCCGAGTAAAATGATACCCAACATGTCACGCTTAAAATGTGTGTAGTCTGTTCCGCCTCTTGTTAATCGTCTTTTTTTTTTTTATGTTTTGTATTATCTAAATACCAATAAATATATTTTCAACTCTAAAAATTGCGCCCGCTCGTGGCATGGCGTCAAACTTTTACCCTTAAAAATCTCGATAGGCGACGTATAAAAAATTCTACAGGTTGCATTTTTTGAGATACAGAGGAGGTCTAGGGCTAGAATTATTGCTCTATTATTGCTAACGATCGCGGCGATACCTCACTTGTGTGGTTTGAACACAGTTTTCATATGCAGGCGCTACTCGCGTATGCGTTCGCATCTGTGCGCGAGCTCGTCGGGACGGGGCGATTTAAAAAAACATTTTTTGTTTTAGTATTTATTTTTATTTATTTTACCAATTTTTAACACAAAAAAAAAAAAATTATCACTTTTATTCCTATTGCAAGGAATGTAAACATCCCTTGTAATAGAAAAAAGCATGACAGGTCCTCTTAAATATGAGATCTGGGGTTTAAAAAGACCTCACATCTCATATTTAGGCTTAAATGCAAAAAAAAAAAAAAAAAAATGTAAAATGTCATTTTTGAAATAACATTAAAAAAAAATGTCTCTTTAAGACGCTGGGCGGGACTGACGTTTTGACGTCACTTCCGCCCAGCAGAGCTACGGGGACAGATGAGGGAAATTTTTCCCTCACTCGCATCCCCACTGAGCACGGGAGAGGACCCGATCGCTTCCGCCGCTACCGACGGCTCCGGTAAGCGGGAGAGGGCGCGGGAACGCAGCGGGAGGGGGGGTCCTCGCCCGCCACCGATAAAGAATCCGCCGCGGAGACAGCCATTATCGTTTGACCGACCGCCCACAGAAGAGATGGATATCTCGGTTGTGGCAGCAGCTGCTGCCGTTATCGAGATATCCATCTTTAAAGTCATGACGTATAACAGCGGTGGGCGGTCGGTAAGTAGTTAATAGCCCTCTGTTTTGAACGCTGTTCTACCGCTGTATAAGATTACTTGCCTTAATCGGAACTGTCCATATTTTTTTTTTTACAAAACCTGGTCGGATGGATAGATGCCTGGGGCTCTACGAGTAGAGCTGTACCTCCACTGGTTTGCATTTACCCTTGTATATCCATGTCCCTTTATACCAGGGGTCTCAAAACTTTTCAAACAAAGGGCCACTTTATTGCCCTTTAGACTTTATGAGGGCCGGATTGGGGCCTGCAAGGGAAGAAAATGTCACGGGCCCGGCATCAGTGAGAACAAATAGTGGTCAATAGGAAGAGGAGTATTCCCCCTATTAGTAGGAGGAATAGTATCCCATCATTGGTATCAGTGGATAATATAGTGCCCCATTGTTGGTGTCAAGGGAAGGGATAGTGCCTCATGTCAGTGGGAGGAATTGTGCCCAGAGGGCCGTATAAAGGCTAGCAAAGGGCCACATCTGGCCCTCGGGCCGCAGTTTGGAGACCCCTGCTTTATACCCTCAAAGGGTTAGTACTCAATGCTATCCTTGGTCTCCCTCCCACCCTGCTGAACCAGCCAAAATGTGAACCATGTATGGCTGGCCCTAACCACTTAAGGACCGCCGCGCGCCAATATACGTCGGCAGAATGGCATGGCTGGGCACAGGGACGTGTATATATACGTCCCCGTTAAGAGTCCAGCGGTGGGTCGCGCACGCGATTCGGTCCGAAGCACCGCGGCCCTGATCGCCGACGGAGTCCCACGATCGGTCACAGGAGCTAAAGAACGGGGAGAGGTGTGTGTAAACACACCTTCCCCGTTCTTCACAGTGGCAATGTCAGTGATTGTCTGTTCCCTGATATAGGGAACGACGATCACTGACGTCACACGTCCAGCCCCCGCCCCCCTACAGTTAGAAACACACATTAGGTCACACTTAACCCCTACAGCACCCCCTAGTGGTTAACTCCCTCACTGCATTGTCATTTTCACAGTAATCCGTGCATTTTTATAGCACTTTTCGCTGTGAAAATGACAATGGTTCCAAAAATTGTCTGATGTGTTCGCCATAATGTTGCAGTCACGAAAAAAAAAAAAAAACGCTGATCGCCGCCAATAGTAGTAAAAAAAATATTATTAATAAAAATGCCATAAAACGATCCCCTATTTTGTAAACGCTATACATTTTGCGCAAACCAATCAATTTTTCTTCTTTTTTTTTTTTTTTTTTTTTATTCTGCTACGTGTCGGCCTAAACTGAGGAAAAAACTTGTTTTTTGGGGATATTTATTATAGCAAAAAGTAAAAAAAAACATTGATTTTTTTTTTCAAAATTGTCGCTCTATTTTTGTTTATAGCGCAAAAAATTAAAACCGCAGAGGTGATCAAATACCACCAAAAGAAATCTACTTGTGGGGGAAAAAGGATGCCAATTTTGTTTGGGAGCCACGTCGCACGACCGCGCAATTGGCGACGCAGTGCCGAATCACAAAAAGGGGCAAGGTCCTTAAAAGGACACTAAAGTCAGGACTTTTATTTTTTTTAAATAACAAACATGTGATACTTACCTCCACTGTGCAGTTCATTTTGCACAGAGTGGCCCGGAAAGCTGTTTTCTGGGGTCCCTCGGCGGCTGTCTGGGCTCCTCCTTGCAAAAGCTTTCCATCTTCATGCGAGGGCGCTCGCACGGTGGAAAGCTTTTGCGAGCGCACTCCCGTGATACAGCGGCGGCCATAGTCGCCGACTGTATCACTCGGCCCCGATGCCCGGCGCGCCGCGTCATCTGCTGTGATTGACAGCAGCGCCAGCCAATGGCTGCGCTGCTATCAATCCGCCCAGCCTAGCCAATCAACGGCCAGGCTGGGAACCGAAGAGGATGACGTGGACGCGCCCAGGAGAGTCGAATGGTAAGGTAAGTAAAATGGGGATTCGGGGGGGCGGTGCTGTGAGATGTTTTTTTACCTTAATACATAGGATGCATTAAGGTAAAAAAAACTTTTACCTTTACAACCCCTTTAACCTGCATAATGGTCCGGGTCCTAAGTGGTTAATCATGGTTGCTATTCAGGTTAAGATAAATCACCCATTGCTCCTTGAATGTGAATTCCCCTTTATGCAGCAATGTACAAAAGGTATATAAAGATGCAGTAATCTGCCAACATGTATTTGTGTTCTGTTGGTTACCCCCCCCCCCCCCCCCCCCCCCACCCAATAATGGCGATAGGTCTTCTTCATGAAGCCATCAGCCAGTGTGATACTGTCGCCATACTTTGACAGCTACCCTTCCTCCCCCAATAAGGCTAATCTGCGCTTAGTGACCCCTCCTGCGGCTCCCGTGTGCCGGTATTTTCTACCCAGCAATAACCTAATTGTGTCTGGATTAGATTGGAGTAACCTGCATTTGCCAAATGTATTTAAATCCCTGTCGCCAGCGGCACAAATGGATCCGAATCCCGGCGTCGCTTGATGTGAAATTCTTCATGGCTGCCAAGGGGAATAATATACGATCGGGATTGTGGAGTTAATAATACCGCTCTCTTCCACCCTTTATCTGCTCGAGTAATAGAAGCAGTAGGACTCATTGAAACATTTTAAACCTCATTAACAGAAAGCTCTATAATTAGAAAATGAACCTTCGAGATGGGGGGATGGGAGACTGTTGTGTCAGGTCTTATACCTTCATAGCAACTGTCCCAGTGCCCCAGATCTAGAGTAATGGAATCTGCTCACTAACATGCTACAATGAAGAATAATACTGATTTTAGAATCTAATGCCGCGTACACACGATCGTTTTTCGGCATGAAAAAAACTACGTTTTTTCAAAATGGCATTTAAAATGATGGTGTGTGGGCATCACACCATTTTTCGAGTTCTGAAAAACGACCAATTTTTTTTCCGAACATGCTGCATTTTTTAACGACGTTTTAAACAATGCCGTTTTTCGGGTTGTAAAAAATGATCGTGTGTGGGCTAAAACGACGTGAAAAACCCGCACATGCTCAGAAGCAAGTTATGAGACGGGAGCGCTCGTTCTGGTAAAACTACCATTCGTAACAGAGTAATCACATTCATCACGCTGTAACAGACAGAAAAGCGCAAATCGCCTTTTACCAACACGGAATCAGCTAAAGCAGCCCCAAAGGCGAATGGAACTTCCCCTTTATAGTGCCGTCGTACGTGTTGTACCTCACCGCGCTTTGCTAGAGCATTTTTTAAAAACGATGGTGTGTAGGAAACGTCGTTTTAATGATGAAGTTGGAAATTTTTTTTAATTTTTTTTACATGCCGAAAAACGATCGCGTGTACGCGGCATTACACTTTCTGATACATACCTGCGCCACATCCTGCTAAATATTGGTGTAAAAATTCAGAAACCTGACAACATAGCTGATGAAAACCCTTATATACAGGTGCAAAAAAAAAAAATAGAATCTCGGCAAACATAAGTTACACCTGACATTTTAACGGGTGTGTAGACTTTCCACTGTAAGTATGATTCGGGAGGGACTCCATACTTTTCAAGCAAAGGGCCAGTTTACAGTCCTTAAAGGGGTTGTAAAGGTAAATGTTTTTTCATAGGATGCATTAAGGTGAAAAAACATCAGACTGTATCGCTCCCCTGAACCCCCGTTTTACTTACCTGACCCCTCGAAAGTCCCGGGCGCGTCCACATGATCCTCTTCGGTTCCCAGCCTGGCCGTTGATTGGCTAGGCTGGACAGATTGATAGCAGCGCAGCCATTGGCTGGCGCTGCTGTCAATCACAGCGGATGACGAGGCACGCCAGTGGGCGGGGCCAAGTGATGCAGTCGGCGGCTATGGCCGCCGCTGTATCACGGGAGAGCGTTCGCAAAAGCTTTCCACCATGCTCGCTCGCATGAAGGTGGAAAGCTTTTGCGAAGAGGAGCCTAGACAGCCGCCGAGGGACCCCAGAAGACGGCGTTCGGGGACATTCTGTGCAAAACTAGCTGCACAGTGGAGGTAAGTATAACATGTTTGTTATTTTAAAAAAAATTGCCTTTAGTGTTCCTTTAAGACTTTATTAGGGCTGAATTATGACCAGCCAGGGTACAAACTGTCCTGGGCCTAGCATCAGTTAGAATAAGTATGGCCTTGTGGTTGGTGGTGGTCAATAGGAGGAGTAGTAGTGCCCCTAATAGTAGGAGGAATAGTATCTCATCATTGGTGTCAGTGGATGAAATAGTGCTCCAATGATTGTGTCAGTGGGAGGAATAGTGACACAGGGGCCGGATAAAGGCTAGCAAAGGGCCAACACTGGCCCTTGGGCCACAGTTTGGAGACCCCTGCCATATTACTTTTAACTATTGGGAGGTTTGAAAAAATGATCTCTTCTATCTTTTATGGCAGTAGATTATTAAGAACCCGGCTTTCTTTAATTTTTCATGAATTTTATTTTGGATTCTTTGCAGGAAGGAGGAGAGTCGTGGGTCAGAGACCCAGAGCGCAAGAGCAGCTGCTGGAAGGAGGTATGGCCTTTCAGAACCCAAACCTTCTGTTTTCACTGATAATCACCCATGATACAGACTCACAATGCATTTTAGAGGAGATCACTCACTTGCCTTATGAGTTGTAATTGCTACAGAGGATTGTTGTGCCTCAGGCCCCGTACCCACGGCAGAGAACCTCGACGGGCGGAACGATGTGTTCCGCCCGTCGAGGTTCTCGCCCGGCCGTCAGATTCGGCGACCAGCCCGTCGGGAAAGGCGACCAGCCATTCATCCCGACGGGCCGTCGAACAAATAAAGAACCTGCACTCTATTTCGGCTCGACGGCATTCCCGACGGGATGCTCGCCGAATCCGTACACACGGCCGAGGTTCTCGGCAGAATCAGGATGCCAGCGAGGTTCTCGCTGGTTTCTGCCAAGAACCTCGGCCGTGTGTACGGGGCTTGACACTTGTGTCACCATAGGAGGAGAAGGATTTTGTGTTGATGGTACATTTATCAACACCGCATATGAGCAGATGTTCCAGCTCCTCCTGCTACCTTATTTATAATGTAAAATTAATATAAAAATCCAGCAGGAAGAGTGGTGATACCTAATGGGCACAGCAGATGTACAAAGTGCCTGATACATAGACATTTGTTGGGTGAGTTAAAGCAACAGCATTAATAAAAAACTAAAACCTTGGATTGCCAACATGATTTGTTCCGAAAACATGCTTGTAATCCAAAGCACTTGTATATCAAAGCGAATTTCCCCATAAGAAATAATGGAAAATCAATTTTTTTCGTTCCACTGCCATTTATTTCTAAGTCCTTTAGTTTATAGTCCATATAAAAAGATTATAGCAATGTGATAACCATAAAATGTCCATCCACAAATGGAAGCCTCCACAAGGGGATTGGCAGTAAAATCCAGCAGGAGCTACAGAGTATAAAAGAGAAGAGGGGCACCTTCAAGTGTAGCAATAGTTAATACCTTAATTAACCACTTAAGGACCGCCGATGTACTTCGGCAGAATGGCACGGCTGGATACAGGTACGCTGCCCTTTAAAGGGTCACTAAAGGAAAACTTTTTTTTGCTGAAATTACTGTTTACAGGGTATAGAGACATAATAGTTAACTGATTCCTTTTAAAAATGATTAAAAATAGATAAAAAAAAATCAATCATATAATGTGCCTGCAGTTAGTTTCATTTTTAAACTGGTTTCATGTTTCTGTGAAGTAAAGAGACACACAGAACAAAACAAACACAGGGCAGTGTTTTGTTTTTAAAATGAATCTGATTGGTTCTGAGGAGTTTTAGACACACACTCGCGACTCGGTCCGAAGTTCCATGACCACGCCCCGATCACCGCCCGTGTCCCGCGATCGGGTCACAGGAGCTGAAGAACGGGGAGAGGTGTGTGTAAACACACCTTCCCCGTTCTTCTCTGTGGCAGTGTCAAGCCGCGTACACACGATCAGTCCATCCGTTAACGGTCTGATGGACCGGTTTCATCGGTTAACCGATGAAGCTGACTGATGGTCCGTCGCGCCTACACACCATCGGTTAAAAAAACAATCGGGTCAGAACGCGGTGACGTAAAACACAAAGACGTGCTAAAAAAAATTAAGTTTAATGCTTCCAAGCATGCGTCGACTTGATTCTGAGCATGCGTAAATTTTTAACCGATGGTCGTGCCTACTATCGATCGGTTAGGAATCCATCGGTTAAATTTAAAACAAGTTGGCTTTTTTTTTTAATCGATGGTGCCCACACATGATCGGTTTGGTCCGATGAAAACAGTCCATCAGACCGTTCTCATCGGTTTAACCTATCGTGTGTACGCAGCCTCATTGATCGTCTGTTCCCTGTTATAAGGAATGACGATTAGTGACGTCACACGTCCAGTCACACCCCCCTACAGTAAGAATCACTCCCTTAGGGCACACTTAACCCCTTAGCGTTCCCTAGTGGTTAACTCCTTTATTGCCATTGTCATTTTCACAGTAATAAGTGCATTTTTATAGCACTTTTCGCTGTGAAAATTACAATGGTCCCAAAAATGTGTCAAGTGTCCGAAGTGTCCACCATAATGTCGCAGTCGCGAAAAAGATCGCTGCCATTACTAGTAAAAAAAAAATTATTAATAAAAATGCCATAAAATCCCCTCGTTTTGTAAAAGCTATAACATTTGCGCAAACCAATCAAACGCTTATTGCGATTTTTTTGTTTTTTACCAAAAATATGAAGAATAAGTCTCGGCCTTAACTGAGGGGGGGGGGGGGGGTATTTATTATAGCAAAAAGTTAAAAATATAGAATTTTTCTCAAAATTTTCGCTCTATTTTGGTTTATAGCGCAAAAAATAAAAACCGCAGAGGTGATCAAATACCACCAAAGAAAGCTCTATTTGTGGGGGGAAAAAAAAACGTAAATGTTGTTTGGGAGCCACATTGAGCGACCGCGCAATTGTCAGTTAAAGCCACGCAGTGCCGAATCACAAAAAAAGTGGTTAAATGTAACCATATTGCTACATTTAGAGGCTCCTCTCTTCTATTTTATACACAGTTGTGACATTAACGTTACTCTTATATCAAGACATTGTTTGCATTTCAAGTAAAAATTTATCAAAAAAAACATTTGCTCGTCTTGCAAAACGCTCTCACACCAAGTTACTCTCAAACCAAGGTTTTATTGTAGAACATTTGCAGTTTTGTGACTTGAGTCTGACTTTGAAACCTTTGATATGTGGTGGTGAGCTGTCATGGACTAGCAGAGGAATGTGGTAGGATCTATTTGACACACATGTTCCTTACAGTAACTCTATACAACCTTCAGCTGCCACCCGAGTCGGTATAATAAACCTATATCCTTATCTGTGGGGTGATCCAGGAAAGGTTTTGTAATGCTGTGTTCTGTATTCCCGCTCAGCCCCACACTACAAGGCAGCACAAAGCCATATCTATCCCTCTTATTATCTAGACATGTTTCTTTGATCTGCTAAGCTCTGCGTTATGAATATTTATAAATGGATTTTTTTTCTTAGGCGCTCAATGACAAGATGCAGGATAAAGATATTGACTGTGACATGGATGCTAATGGGACAATTTTAAAAAGGTGAGGTTTCATTTCTTGCCTATATTATAAGTAAATGTCAAATCCTCATGTTCTTATACTTGATATTTAAAAGGGAAAAAAAATTAACACTTTGTACTGACCTGCTCTGTGCAATGGTTTTACACAGACCAGCCTCAATCCTCCTCAGTTCCCCACTAGCCTTCCTGGCTCCTTCTCTTCTCCGAGTACCCCCATAGCCAGCCGCTTGGTATGGGAGACACTCGTGTGTGTGTGTGTGTGTGTGTGTGTGTGTGTGTGTGTGTGTGTGCGCTTGCTCTTGTGCCACGCTCTGTTTGTCTCATCTCCGCCCCCGCTCCTTTCTCATTGGCTGTGATTGACAGCAGTGGGAGCCTTCTGCTGTTTCTCAGCCAATGAGGAGGCAGAGACCCAGTAGAGCAGTCGCTCTCGTCGTACACATCGCTGGATCGCTATCAGGCTCTGGTAGGTATAAGGGGGGCTGATGGTGTAGCTGCATACTATATAGGTCCATATAGTGAACTTGGTGTTGGAGTTATTCACGTTAAGGTCATCACAGGGGACAAGGGGGCGCTCTTTGGGCCAAATTCAGAACAAAGATACGTCGGCGTATCTAGAGATACGCCACGTAACTTCTAAGAATAGCCCGCGTATCTTTTTTCTGTATTTAGAAAACATGATACGCCGGAATTCTGCTAATATATACAAGCGGCGTAAGGCTCCATTCACATCTGAGCGACAAATCGCCTGTCGCCCGACGCTCATGCCGCTGGAGGGGCGAATCCCCATTCATGTCTATAGAGACGGTTCACATCTCTGAAACGCCGAACGCCTGAAAAAAAGTCCCGGACCCTTTTTTTCAGGCGACATTGGCGTTCGGCCATAGACATCAATTGGGTTGATTTGAAAAGAAAAAGAATGAATGTAAGCCTAAGTCTGTTACACGTCGTATCTTAGTTGCATATTTACGCTGGCCGCTAGGTGGCGCTTCTGTCGATTTACGTGTCGAATATGTAAATTAGGGAGATACGCCGATTCACGAACGTACTTGTGGCCGGGCGTCGTATTTTACGTCGTTTGCGCAAGCGTTAGTCCGGCGTAAAGTTACCCCTGCTATATGAGGCGCAGCCAATGTTAAGTATGGATGTCGGGACATCAAATTGTATGTAGTTTGCGTAAATCATTCGGGAATGGGCCTGGGCGTAAATTACGTTCACGTTGTTTACATTGACTACTTGCGACGTGATTTCACGCATGCGCACTGGGATACATCCACGGACGGCGCATGCGCCGTTCAGAAAAAACGTAAATTACGTGGGGTCATGATTCATTTACATGGATCACGCCCCCTACTTGCCTATTTTAAATTAGGCGCCCTTACGCCGGGCAATTTACGCTACGCCGCCGCAACTTAATGAGCAAGTGCTTTCTGAATAAGGCACTTGCCTGTAACAGTTGCGGAGGCGTAGCGTAAATAGCATACGCTACGCCACCGGAAAGATGCACGATTGTATCTGAATCCGGCCCTTTATGTCCAAGACCTGTGAAAATATTGGAATCTACTCACTCAAGAGGTGGTTCTGGGCAGCTCAGTAGATTGTTTTAAAAAACTTCTGGATTCTTTCCTAAATGTTCTTAATATAACTGGATACTAATATCTATAGGTGAAGTGAATATACGATTGCCTCTCAGGGGATCAGCAAGTAATTTTTTTCCCCTGCTGTAGCAAATTGGATCATGCTGGGGTTTTTCACCTTCCTCTGGATCAACCGTGGGTATAAGATTGTGTATATGGGATTGTATGATTTTTATTGGTTGAAGTAGATGGACTTGTGTCTTTTTTTAACCTGACTAACTATGTAACCATGAACGTTTTTAACCTTCATGCATAGAATAGCCTTTACAGCAACTTTAACATTAAAATCTTAGAGCCCCGGGTTTTATCTGCAAGTATGGGTCTCCCATAGTGATTGGTTTATGTTGTACTGGGGCCTCAGCTTTTCAACTGACTTAGATCTCTTCCTTTTCACAAACCAGTGGACAAGAGCAGAGCTTCCCCTATTAAAATGTGGGTTGTGGGTGATGTACATAGTGTTTTCTGGCCCACAGGAGTAGGTTTGATGAATAAAAAGGTTTATTAAAAAATATGGCCCAAGAAAAGATGCCAAGGTTTTTTTTTTTTTTTTTTGTTTAAACACAATGAGGGGTTCCTACACAGGGGCGGACTGACAACTCATGGGGCAATAGAAGATTATGGGGCCCCGGGCTTACAAATGGCCACCATGCCAGAAGGTAGTGCAGAGGCGGGGCAGCTAAAATCTCGTGATTTTCACATCAAAAGCATGTCGGTTTCGCACATATCAGGGACAGATCTAAAAAAAACATAGATTTTCTTGATCGTACATCACGGGACACAGAGCGCATAGTCATTACATATGGGTTATATGGGTACCTTCAGGTGTGGACACTGGTGTAATCAACTTCACAGGAAGTTCCTCCCTATATAACCCCCTCCCACTGAGAGTGCTTTAGTTTTTTCGCCAGTGTCTTAGGTGTTGGTCACGTCTAGCTGTCCCTCGGAGGTCTCGGGACCCAGGATAGCTAGCCGGATCCGTCCGAAGTGCTTCAGAGCCAAGATGTACGGTACCCGGGCCCTGCTGGAGTGGGGTTTTGCCTATAATGCCTCTCCTTGGAGGGCTGGATTCTGGGCTCCAGTGCCTTAGTCTCTTCCAAGAACTAAACGCTACTGATGCCAGGATGCTATATAGGTCCAGGGGTGTGGGTTCCTTAACACAGGACCCCGGTCCCTGAAGGTCCAAGACAATACCCACGGAGATGGGGGAAGGCTGGGCCTCTTGCATTTTGCAATACCCTGCGGCGTGGAGCAGGTAAGAGGGAACCTGCGGGACTTGGTTCGACAGTAGGTATCCCCCTGGGGGTTCTGGGTTGGCTAACAGTATGCTGGGGCATCAGCCACTATCTCCACTATGTCTGTTGAGGCAGGATGGGATTCTAATGTTACCCAGATAATATGTAAATATATGTATACTTGTGTAAGTTATATATTTTCTACTCACCCCAGGTCTGCCTGTTAACACTGATACTGCAACCCCACATGTTTTAAAGAGGAAATTGCTGGTAAAAAACTCCTGTTTCTTAGGAAGCCCATGGGGACAGCTTCCTCGCTGTGTGTGCACTACAATAAGATTAGTGCTTACCTGGTGTCTGTTGGTGCTGCATAACGCTGGTCCATGTTGTTCCTCTGCTCTGCTACCTCCATGTGGTTTCAGCGTGGTGCGCGCGATCGTGCGCGCGTGTGTGCGCGCGCATACGCGCGCGCGTGCACGCCGCCTTTTATAGCGTCGGCGTGCGTCGGGGGGGGCGGGCCAGCAGCGTCAGGGTCTGTATAAAGGAAAAACTTTTCTCTGGCTGGTCTTTCCCTCCTGGAGGCAGAGGAAGAAAGGATACAGAGCGTGCAGCTGGGTCTTTTGGCCACACAGGGACACCTAGTGGCGGTTTTGTGGATCTTCAGGTCTAGGACTTAGGTCCACTATTGACCAGAGAAAAAAAAAAAAAAAAAGTTTTTTTGCTTAAAGGGACTCAGCCTTAGATCCAGCAGTATCTGAGTCTACCTTGGACTCCGGCTAACGGGCATTGGTGTGTCAATACTCACAGGTTTCCTCGGTATTGCCACCTCCCAGGCGGGTAAAAAAAAAAAAAAAAAAATTTAAAAAAAAAAAAAAAAAAAAAAGAGAAATATAAAGGGAAAAAGAGAGAAATTAGTTCTTTTTCATTTTTCTCATACCTGCCCTCATATTGGTTACTCCTAGCTGCAACAGTCAGGTGTTGGCTATAGGGGTGACCCAAGGTTGTACAATGGCTCCAAAGGGATCTGGACCAGCCAAGGCTGCTAAAGGTGCCAAAAAGCAAAAGGGGTCTCCATCGGGGTCAGAGGATTTGGGCCAGGCTTCTACGGCCCCACCCTCGCCAGTCAGGACACCGAGTGGCATAGTACAAGAGCCATTGGGGGTGCTGGGGGCAGAGGCGGCCCCCGATCCACCCATTCCCGTTTACGTGACGGAAGAAATGCTAGCAGCCACCATGTGTGGGCTAGAGAAAAGGTTAACTGCGTTGTTTTCCCGTCCTTGCCCAAGTAGCAAGCGGGCTAGATCCCCCTCACCCAGTGTGGGGTTTTCAGATGCGGAGGTCTCCTCTTCGGAGGAACGGGACCCACAAGGGGATCAGGCAGACCCAAGTCCCGACGGTTCAGACAGGGAAAATTCCACTATAGATGAATATTTTTCGGCCTCTCAAGCGGAGGGCCTGTGGATCCAGTCTTTGACAGATATGGTTCGCACTGCCTTTAAACTTCCAGTGCCAGAACTAGTAGCCCCGGAGGTATCCTCATTGGGGTCTTTAAAGGCTCCATTAACTGGTGCATCTTTTCCAATGCACCCCCTTCTGCGGAACGTGATTTACCAGGATTGGGCTCGACCTGATAGAATCTTTGTCCCTCCTAAAAGATTCTCTATTCTCTACCCTATGGAAGAGGAATATGTAAAGAAATGGGCTCTCCCTACAGTGGACGCAGCCATTTCCTGCGTGAATAAATCCCTGACTTGTCCGGTTGAAAATGTCCATATGTTCAAGGATCCGGTCGACAAGAAATTCGAGACCCTACTGAAAGCAGCTTTCACCTCAGTAGGTGCCATGGTTCAGCCAGCAGTAGCAGCCATTGGTGTTTGTCAGGCCCTGAAGGATCAGGCAAAACATATATTAAAGGACATGCCGGCTCAGCATACTCATGAATTAGCAGAATTCCCTAGGGCTCTCTGCTTTGCAGTAGATGCTATTAAGGACTCCATCCAACAGGCATCCCGTGCATCTCTACTGATGGTTCACATGCGTCGTCTTTTGTGGCTAAAGAACTGGTCAGCAGAGGCACCCTGCAAAAAGCTTTTAGCAGGGTTTCCCTTTCATGGGGGAAGACTATTCGGGGAAGACCTAGATAAATATATCCACACCATATCAAGTGGAAAAAGTACTTCCTTACCGGTCAAGAAAAGACCGCGTGGGCCCACGTTTAAACGACAGGCCATTGCAGGCTCGGCCCCTTCGACTTCCCGTCAGTATCGACGGCCTCCCGGGCGGTCAGCAGTTAATAGCCGCCCACAGGGACAAGCCGCGGCAAACAAGAGGCCCTGGTCTCGCAAGCCGGCTAAACCAGTCATCAAATCAGATTCATGAAGGGGCGCCCCCACTCTCTTGGGTGGGGGGGAAGACTTCAGTTTTTCTCCGAAGTCTGGAAGGCCAGAATTCCCGACTCTTGGGTTCGGTCCGTAGTAGCCTCAGGCTACAAACTAGAGTTTCGAGAAATCCCCCCTCCTCATTTTCAGGGGTCAAGTCTTCCAAGCGACCCGTTAAAGAGGGCCTCTCTCGTAAAGGCGTTGGATCGCCTCTTGCTCCAAGGAGTAATTGTAGAAGTACCAACCCAAGAAAGGGGTCTGGGATTCTACTCCAACCTTTTTGTTATACCAAAACCAAATGGCGACGTCAGGCCTATATTAGACCTCAAACGCCTAAATCGCTTTCTAAGGATTCAGACCTTTCGTATGGACTCCATACGTTCAGTGACAGCCAGCCTACATCAGGGCGACTTTCTAGCATCTATAGACATAAAGGATGCATATCTGCATGTACCGATTTACCCAGCACATCACAAGTTTCTTCGTTTTACGATAAACCAAAGTCATTACCAGTTCGTAGCCCTCCCTTTCGGGTTGGCAACAGCTCCACGGGTATTCACAAAGGTGTTAGCCCCGGTACTAGCCGTCCTAAGGACAGAAGGCATCTTGGTCCTAGCATACCTGGACGATCTCCTGGTTATCGACAGTTCAGCTTCCAACCTCAATCATGCAGTAGTCCGCACAGTGCGGCATCTAGAAGAGTTCGGGTGGATTGTGAACCAAGAAAAATCAAGGTTACAACCCACAAGACAGTTGGAATATCTAGGCTTTCGGTTAGATACAGAATGCCAGAGGGTATTTTTACCTCAAGAGAAGATCAGGTCGTTGATTCAAACGATTCAAATAGTCTTAGGCAAAAAGAAGCCGACTATTCGCCTATGCATGCGACTGCTGGGGAAGATGGTGGCCGCCTTCGAAGCAGCGCCCTACGCCCAGATCCATACCAGAATTCTGCAAGCAGCTATTCTCTCTGCTTGGAACAAGTCCATACAGGCATTAGACCGACCATTAGTTCTTTCTCCAGAAGTCAGGCACAGCCTGTACTGGTGGCTGATCCCTCAAAAATTATCAAAAGGGAAAACCTTTTGCCCCATCTCGTGGAAAATAGTAACCACAGATGCCAGCCTAACAGGTTGGGGGGCAATCTTAGGAAAACGGACCCAGCAGGGACAGTGGTCAGAGGCAGAAAGTCTGCTTCCCATCAATGTCCTAGAGATCAGAGCGGTTCGGTTGGCCCTGGTCGCCTGGACTCTCCCCCTGCAGGGTCTGCCAGTAAGGATACAGTCCGACAATGCCACGGCGGTGGCATACATAAACCACCAGGGGGGCACAAAGAGCCTGGCGGCTCAAAGGGAAGTAAACCTAATTTTTGCATGGGCCGAAGCCCATGTACCCTGCATCTCAGCAGTGTTCATCCCAGGGATAGACAATTCTCAAGCAGATTTTTTGAGTCGTCAACAGTTACTCCCGGGAGAGTGGTCTCTTCACCCCCAGGTATTCCAAGAGATTTGCCAAAGATTCGGAGTTCCCGATGTGGACATCATGGCAACAAGATTCAACAAGAAATTGGACAAATTCGTATCCCGAGCCAGGGACCCCTCGGCCTACGGGACCGATGCGTTGGTTTGCCCCTGGCACCAGTTTTCTCTCCTGTATGCGTTCCCTCCACTACAGATGATTCCCCGCCTTCTACGAAGGATCAGGGTGGAGCGCAGGCCGGTGATCCTGGTGGCCCCAGCCTGGCCCAGAAGGGCTTGGTACGCACTCATCGTGAGGATGTCAGTAAGGGCACCGTGGCCACTCCCCCTGCGCCCAGATCTGCTGTCTCAGGGCCCGATCTACCACCCTGCTTCACAGCAGCTAAATTTGATGGCTTGGCGGCTGAATCTCTAATTCTTAAGGGCAGAGGCCTCTCTGCCCAAGTCATATCTACGTTAATTCAAGCTAGAAAGCCAGTCTCTAGAAATATCTATTACAGAGTCTGGAGAACCTATTTGGAGTGGTGCGAGTCTCAAGGAGGGCATCCTCGCAAGTTTTTTATTGACAGGATCTTGCGATTCCTCCAGGTTGGCGTTGACAAGGGGTTGGCTCTTAGTACTCTAAAGGGGCAGGTGTCTGCCTTATCGATATGGTTTCAAAGGCCTTTGGCCACACATTCGCTTGTGAAAACCTTTTTGCAGGGGGTCTTGCATCTAAATCCCCCTATTAGAGCTCCCCTCTGCCCCTGGAATTTAAATCTGGTCTTGTCAGCTTTACAAAAGCAGCCGTTTGAACCTCTGGCAGAAATCCCTCTTGTGCTGCTAACCCGAAAGTTGGTTTTCTTGGTGGCTATGGCTTCGGCCAGAAGGGTCTCCGAGCTGGCAGCCTTGTCTTGCAGGGAACCGTACCTTATTCTGCATAAGGACAGAGTGGTTCTGCGGCCTCAGCCTTCTTTCCTTCCTAAGGTCATATCCAGTTTTCACTTGAATCAGGACCTAGTCCTACCATCCTTCTTTCCTACTCCCCAGTCCAGAGAGGAAAGATTGCTTCATACTTTGGATGTAGTCCGAGCCATGAGAGTTTATCTCAAGGCTACAGAAAAGATTCGGAAAACAGATGTGCTTTTCATTCTTCCGGATGGCCCCAAGAAGGGTCAGCCGGCTGCCAAGTCTTCCTTGGCTAGGTGGATTAAGCAGCTGATTTTTCAGGCCTATGGTCTGAAGCGCGTTCCACCGCCCTTATCAGTTAAGGCCCATTCTACGAGGGCCATGAGTGCCTCTTGGGCGGCACACCATCAGATCTCTATGGCACAGGTTTGCAGAGCGGCAACCTGGTCTTCCGTACATACGTTTACTAAATTTTATAAGTTGGACGTCACAAAGACTGCGGACGCAGCATTTGGGCAGGCGGTCCTACGGGCAGCAGTATAGAATCCTCTGGCCCGGTTCACGCCCCCTTTTTTTCTGTTGGTGGAGCTATTTTACCTCCTGATATAGTTTCTGTTTGGCTATTTTTGGCCTTACGGTCTCCCTCCCTTCATGGAGCATTGCTTTGGGACATCCCATATGTAATGACTATGCGCTCTGTGTCCCGTGATGTACGATCAAGAAAAAGGGATTTTTAATAACAGCTTACCTGTAAAATCCTTTTCTTGGAGTACATCACGGGACACAGAGCTCCCACCCCTCTTTTTGGGAACATTGTGTAACCTCAGAGAAATTGCTTGCTACAAAACTAAAGCACTCTCAGTGGGAGGGGGTTATATAGGGAGGAACTTCCTGTGAAGTTGATTACACCAGTGTCCACACCTGAAGGTACCCATATAACCCATATGTAATGACTATGCGCTCTGTGTCCCGTGATGTACTCCAAGAAAAGGATTTTACAGGTAAGCTGTTATTAAAAATCCCTTTTTTACATACTGTCACTGGTATTGAGCCTGGCAACCCTGATGGGGCCCCCTAGTGGCATTGGGCCCTCGTGCAGCGCCCGAGTGACTCAATGGTCAGTCCGCCCCTGTTCCTACAGCATACTGTAAAGTGATGCGTTAAAACTCCTTTCAGAGGTTATTTTGGTCATCTGTATTCCATTGGGGAGATTTCTCTTCATATCTTGTCTAGTAGACACAGCAGGACGTGAGAAGGAATCTTTCCAAAGGGTTGGACATCCTTAGACAGCTATTGGAACAGGTCTCACAGCTTGAATTTCCCCTCTTTGTGTTGTGGTGACAGCTCACTTTATATCCTGGTGACCGCTCTCATCCCTCACTGCTTTATTCCAATTAAGAATAAAACTGGGTTTGGATAAAATCTTCATATGTAGCCGAGTCCTTAAAGGGGTTGTAAAGGTAAAAAAAAAAAAATCCCTAAATAGCTTCCTTTACCTTAGTGCAGTCCTCCTTCAGAAATCCTCACTTCCTGTTCTTCTGTCTGTAACTACACACAATAATGCAAGGCTTTCTCCCTGGTGTGGAGTGTCGTGCTTGACCCCCTCCCCTGGAATACAGGAGAGTCAGGACGCTCTCTGCGTTGCAGATAGAGAAAGGAGCTGTGCTTTAGTGGGCGTCCTGACTATCCTGCTCGTCCCCTCAAGAGACTTTCTCCACACCAGCCTCACATTACTGTGTGGAGTTACAGACAGAAGAACAGGAAGTGAGGATTTCTCAGAAGAAATAAGGACATTTAAAAGCAAAATGGAAGGATGAGGTAAGTGAAGGAGGACTGCACTAAGGTAAAGGAAGCTATTTAGGGAATTTTTTTTTTTTTACCTTTACAACCCCTTTAACAGTGAGTGTGTATATATAAATCACCAGAAACTAGTAACCGTCATGGGTTTAATTGGCAAATCATTGCAACCCTCAGAATTCTTAAGCGATCTTGCAGGCTTACATTGAGATAATGGTAAAAAAAAATATTGCGCTCATTTAAAAAAGTGACCAGCAAGCAACTATAAGTGTTATATTACACCAAAACCAAATACGAAATCAAATAAGCTGCGCTAATGAAGTGAAAATTAATATAAAAATACCTCTATATAAATGGAAATAAAAAATGAATATAAACCAAACTCTTTATATAAACGAAAAGTGACTGGATGAATTAATATGATATATAAAATACCCCAGTGATAGGTGTAGATAACTCAAAGTCCAAATATTAACAATCCAAATAAGTGAAGTCTCAATACATATGTTCAAACTTAATTAATCCAGTGCAAAAAACTCCCTAAGCGTATAAATAAATAACCCAGTGATAGGAGTAATGCTCACCTACCATGTAGTAAAATCAAGGCGGCCAAATCCTCGATGTGCCTGCTCGTGTCTTCCGGGTTTGGTTTTTAACACGGTGACGTCAGAACGTCGCCTTCCCAACGTTTCGTCGCAAGAGGACGTGGTTACGTACCCTTGCGACGAAACATTGGGCAGGCGACGTTCTGACATCACCGCATTACCAGCCGGACCCGGGAGACGCGGGCAGGCACATCGAGGAGCGGGCCGGCTCGATTTTACTACATGCTCCAAACAATCAACTTATTAATAGTGCACATTTTTATATTGAGATCAGGTTGCAGCTGGATACCACTGTCTTCTCTCTCTCTTTTTTTTTTTTTTTTTTGCTTTACTGAATAAATCTGTAAATGTTTTAGATTTTTTTTCTATTTTGTATTTACATCACTTTTTATTGTTTCATGCAGAACAAAGTCTGTTTCATCCATCTCAGAGTTTGAGAGTTTGTTGGACAGTTCTCCTTATCTGCCTGGAAAATCGCCCTCTAATGAGAAGAGCAATGGAAAGAATGGAGTTGTGGACTCCCAGCACCTGGCCAATGGTTCCATAGATCCAGACATTGGCCAGAAAGGCTGCCCTTACATGCACAACAAGTCCTTGTCTGAGAACTTGGCCAACAACAAGCTGGAACTCTCTTCTTGGGATTACACCTCGCATAAGACTGGGAAGAGTGGAGAGCCGGGTCAAAAGCAAATACAGAGAAGCTACACTGCCCCAGACAGAACAGGAATTAGGATTTATTATAGTCCGCCCATAGTGCGCAAACTAGATGTTCCTTTGATCCGCAAAAAAGAAGAAAGAATTATGGTAGAACCAGGATTCCTTTTTACCATGGCAAAGCCTAAAGAAACAGAAAATTCAGAATGCATTTCTGGAAGTTCTTACAACCAGTGGTTGTGCAACTTCTCCAAAAAGCAGAGGGATCTACTGGACAAAGACGGCACTAAGGACCCTTCTTCTGTTTCTGCCTTCCCATCTCCATTGGGCGATTTAGAGATCTCAGGGAACATGAGTGATGACATGAAAGAGATCACCAACTGCGTTAGGCAAGCCATCCGCTCTAGCTCCCTGGAAAGAAAGACCAAATGCACGTCCAGCCAGACGATTTCCAGCATAGGTGTCCAAACGGTCCGAATGGTTAACGTTGGTCTTCAAACTGATCTCCCCAGGTCAAGCCTGCATGCAAAAAGTTGGTCACCAAGAAGCTCTTCTCTACTGTCTGCAAAGACCAAGCATATATCAACATCATTGGATAAGGTCCACTCTCGGATTGAGCGGCCGTGTTGCTCTCCCAAGTATGGCTCTCCCAAGCTCCAAAGGAGGTCATTGTCAAAACTAGACAATTCTAAAGATCGAAGCCTGTGGAACCTTCATCAAAACAAACCAAATGGCTCTGCCTGGGCCAGGTCTACGACCACTCGAGACAGCCCCGTCCTAACCAACCACTATGATGGTTCATCTAGCCTGTTCAATGTAGTGGATCATGCTGGAAGCACCGAGTCCCTGTGTAAACCGAGTTTGACCGAGGGCAGAAATAAATTAGAGGCCTCAAAGTACGGAATCGTTCAGGAATTCTTCAGGAATGTATGTGGCCGTTCAGCTCAGGCTTCTAGTACAGGCGCCGAAAAGAAAGAGTTGGAGGACGGTCCCAAAAGGCCTGACAACCATGAGCATTGTTCATCCGCCATGTGCCATCCATCTCACAACGTTTCTAAGCTGCTGAGCAAAAGAACCAGCCTAGGGAATAAAGATGGAGGTTCCAAGGACTCTGACATCACTTCAACCTCAGCAACCGAAGTAAGTTTGATAATTAGCTGCCTAAAATAACTGCACGTTATGCTACCTTTTTGCCACAATTCCTGCTGCCAGACCTTGACAGGTAAGGTAATTGGCCCAGAAAAAGTAGCCAGAGAAACTAGCATTTTTAAAGTACAGGTCAATGTTGGCAGTCACTGTGTTCCTTAACCACTTAAGGACTCGCTCATATACATTTACGTCGGTACTTTAAAGATGGATATCCCGGTAACGGCAGCAGCTACTGCCACAACCGAGATATCCATCTTTTCTTTGAGCGGTCCTGTAAAGGATAACGGTGGTCTCCGCGGTGGATTCGCTGTGAGATCACCGCTAGCAGCGGTGGGAGAGGGCTGCTCTCCCGCGCCCTCCGCTGCTTATCGTAGCCACCGGCGAAGGCGATCTGGTCCTGTCCCCTGCTTGGCTGGGATACGAGTGAGGGCAAGATGGCCCCCACCCGTCCCCATAGCAGGGCGGAAGCGACGTCAACACATCACTTCCGCCCATGTTTTTAAAGCAATATTTTCTTGTTGTAATTTTTTCAATTTTTTTTTTTTTTTTTTTTTAGCATTTTAGTCTAAATATGAGTTGTGAGGTCTTTTTGACCCCAGATCTCATATTTAAGAGGACCTGTCATGCTTTTTTTCTTTAACAAGGGATGTTTACATTCCTTGTAATAGGAATAAAAGTGATCATTTTTTTTTTCAGTGTAAAAATTAATAAAATAAGAAAACAAAAACAATTTTTTTAGGGCCCTTTCACACGTGCGGACGAACGGTCTGCTTTTTCTAAGTCCGTAAACGGACTTAGAATGGGGCCCTATGGGAGCGGATCCGTTAGCGGATGATGCATCCGCTAACGTCCGCCTACTATCCGCGTCCGCCTGGGTCCGTTTTGCGGACGGAAGAAAACCCTATTTTTCTTCCGTCCGGTGGATCGGATCGGATGCAAACGGACAGACGGTCCGTTTCCATCCGATTCCCCATAGGGGATAGCGGAGGAGAGACAGGGCAGTCCCTGCACAGTGTGCGGGGACCGCCCTGTCCGCCGACGGCTGAGCGGGACCCCCCGTGTGAAAGGGCCCTTAAAAGTGCCCCGTCCCGACTAGCTCGCGCGCAGAAGCGAACACATATGTGACAAGCCTGGCTATGAAAACAGTGTTCAAACCACACAAGTGAGGTATCACTGCGATCGTTAGAGCGAGAGCAATAATTCTAGCCCTAGACCTCCTCTATAGCTCAAAAGATGCAACCTATAGAATTTTTTAAACGTCGCCTATGGAAATTTTTAAGGGTAAAAGTTTGACGCCATTCCACGAGCGGGCGCAATTTTGCAGCGTGACATGTTGGGTATCATTTTACTTGACGTAACATTATCTTTCACAATATCAAAAAAAATTGGGCTAACTTTACTGTTGTCTTCTTTTTTCATTTAAAAAAAAAGTGCTCTTGTAAGACCGCTGCGCAAATATGGTGTGACAAAAAGTATTGCAACGACCGCCATTTTATTCTCTAGGGTGTTAGAAAAAAGTATATATAATGTTTGGGGGTTTTAAGTAATTTTCTAAAAACGGTTTTAATCTTGTAAACACCAAATCTGAAAAACAGGCAAGGTCCTTAAGTGGTTAATGCAACTTTTTATTTATTTTAATTTTAGACTTTTTTTTTCTTCTTTTTTCTTAGTGTGAGGAAAGGATGGAACTTCTGCCTGATGTTGCCCTATAAAGAGGATTTATCTTTATTTCCTCTTAAGTCTGCCACCTTGATAGAAAGGTGAGGAAAAAATCTATGTATGGGGGACAAAGCAATAAAATGATGAGGTTCTAACCCTTCCTCGCATTACCAGAAAGTGTGTTTTATCTGCTCTATGTGTCCCATTTGGTAAGATGAAGGGTCATGGAGAACTAATGCTTTGTACACACACGATCGGAATGTCCGAAGAAAAAAATTGACGGAATTTTTTCATCGGATATTCTGAACGTGTGATTTATTTAAAAAGAAAAAAAATGGAACCTTTGAGAACCACTTTTATCAGTTGGTAGTGAGGGAGTTTCCAGTCAAGGAGCTTCAGAGCCAGCAATAGATATAATAGTATACTAAAGATTATATGTATACTATTCATTCTATATGGTACGTCTATGGCTATCCTTGAAGTGGTAACCCAGGCTTATGTTGGGTTACCACTCGATCATCATTAAAATATCTACATAGTGGGTGCTCAACCTGTGGCCCTCCATCTATTTCCTAACTACAATTCCCATCATCCCTCTGGGAGTCATGCTTGTTACCTATCAACTTTGCAATGGCTTTTGGGGCTTGTAGTTCGGCAACAGCTGAAGGGCCACAGATTAAGTACCCATGTCCTATATGATTAAAGAGACTAATACTTATTCCATACTACTCATTCACTCTGGCTATGGGCTTTTCCCCCTATAAATAGTGGATTGCCTATGATTTCACATTCATTCTTGTTAAGAGTACCTGTCACTTTATCATCATGTTGTAAATTTAAAGTGGATGTAAACCCACTCTCGTCCTTTCTAAACTCCTGCCATAGTGCTGATCTATAAGCATATACATTCCTCCTGCATGTATCCTTACCTGTCAAATGTCTCCCCTCTGTCTGTTATAAGAACTGAAAAACTGCAGATTCTGTGGGTGGATCTGTTGTCTGGAGCTCGGTGGGTGGAGTCGTGATGGCAGTAGACTCCCCACCCTCCTCTACACTCCCCTTACTCTGAATTCTGCTATGTGTAGTCTTCAGATATTTGTATGTTAAACCTTATCCTTCATATCAATGTAGTCTTCCGATAATTGTCCAATGCAGAACCATCAGAACCAAAGGTTCACAGATCCAATCTGGTCTTTAGATCTTTAGCGTGTATAGTCTATAGCAGGGATCTTCAAACTACGGCCCTCCAGTTGTATAGGAACTACAATTCCCATCATGCCTAGTCATGTCTGTGAATGTCAGAGTTTTACAATGCCTCATGGGATGTGTAGTTCTGCAACAGCTGGAGGGCCGTAGTTTGAGGATCCCTGGTCTATAGTATAGTGTCTAGTATGATGTTAGAAGATTGTTCTCGCAGCAAAACACCAGGTCCTCCAGAGAACGCATTTATTTCAACAACTTCAATACAGAATAGTCCAAAGTCCAGAGATGATACAAAAATGCAGCAGAGTAATTCAGATTTCTACCTGCGCCCCCATACTCATACAGAGAGAATACCTGGAGTACCTTCTCTCCTTGACAAGATGAACTGAATGTCAGCCTGTGATGTGTAATCTTGAATGCCTGTATGCAACACCTAAATACCGTACCATACATACTGTATAACACAATATTTTAAATACAAACACATCTATATTAATATTACTACACTATGATCACTAACATCCAGTCAAAATCCAGAAAAGTAACCACATGACCTCAGAAAAGGAGTGGGGGGTGGGAATTAAAAAATAATGCCTGTCTCCAGGCTAGTGCATGAGATATGTAAATAACCTGTCACTCACAGCAAGGGGGCGGAACGGACTAAGGTTTTTATCTGGAAGTCTGTTTTATCTCACTGAACAATAAAAGAGGATTGCTCAGAGCTGGATTAACTCTTTGTGGCAAGACTGGGCACAGATGACAGGAAATCTTATACTGTACATTGTGACATAAAAAAAAAATCGGGTTTACATCTACTTTAATGAAAATGGTTGGTTGCAAGTCCTCTCTGCTTACTTTTTTTTTTTCTTTCTATTCTTTTTCAGGATTTTGCCTGTAATTGTAGCTCGCACCCTGTAACATCCTGCTTCTCCAGACCATCCCGCCCCCATTCACGCCAATCCCACAGCAAGTGCCAGCTCCACCTAGAGTTGGGGCCTGAGGATAAACCTGCAAGCGGATCATTCTAAAGGGTCAACCTTCTGCTCCTGTATTCCAAGTCCTATCTCCAACCCCAACCTCCACCGAAGGATGGTTCATTGCAGAATAACTTGTGTATACCCGAATTTCTGTACATAGTATATCAAATTTATATTATTTCATTGAAAACGTACTTCACTGCCCTACTGCTCTTAAAATAGCACTTAAAAGTAATTTGTGTACCTTAAGGTAGGTACTAAACACACCGAATACTGTATGTAAACTGTTTCTGTCAGTAGGAGCCAATTGCACAAACAACGTCACTGTCGTAAATTGTTTGGGCTTATAACTGGACGCGGTTGTGTCCCATTTTCTGAACCAAGCTCTTAATCATTCCTCTTATTGCACAAGATGGCTACATAGCCCTTATATATCTCATGGTAAATGGATCAGTCTGACCAAGACTTGTATTTCAGTTATGGGTGGATTAGGGCTGGACTGGGACAGAAATTTGGCCCTGGACTTCATCCAGACTGGCCCACTTTAACAGGTCTCTCCCATGGCGGCCGGACAACTCCCGCACCCCCCCGGCCACCCACACCCCCTTTCCCCTGCCACTAGCCGTTCTACTTTATTTCTGTAGAACGGCTGGTATTGGTACTCTTATAGGCATTATTTCACCCGGGCAAAGAACCCCCCCCTAATGGGACAAGATTAGGCAGAAGGGAGAAACTCCCAGGTCATAGCTGTTGAGTCAGCTGTCTGTCCCCTCCCCCATGCTCCTCTGTCATCCCGCTGCTTCTTTGTTTCCCCCCAGGTGAGCGCTGCAGGTAGGGAGAGACAGTGGAGGGGGGCAGCGGTCCACTGTCACTGAAGCCGGCCCACTGAGCCATCGGCCCACCGGGAAACTCCCTGTAGTCCCAATGGCCAATCCATCCCTGGGTGGATACTGGTGAATTAAATCACTCCAGATCGGAGATCTGCCCGCTGTCCTTGCCATGGAGTCTTGTTCTTCCTGCTACGGGAGTGTTGGACCTTTTGCCATAGACACCGGTGTTGGGACCATGGAGAGGTTTCCCTTGTAGATGAGGGATTTCATTGGCAAATATCTACCCAGAATAAAATACGAGTTTTGATTGGACGGCTCCCTTAAATCTTGCAGTGTTCACACTATAACTGTAGCTTGGGTTTAAATATCCCTACTGTAGCAATAGCTAGATGTAAAGATAGATCAATTATTTTGTTTACAGTGTTCAAACCAATTTACAATGAAATGACCATGGTCTGATCTGTTTGAAATATTTAGACCAAAGTTTATACATTTTATTTATTGGGCAGTGAAATTTTAAATTTTAGGGCATTTATATAAATAAAAAAGTCGCTACGCTATCTGCGGAGTGGTTCTTGAAACCAACTTCAGCTGTAGAAGATGTTGGGGCGTAAGCCAGCAAGACGGCTGACTGAAGTGTAATATTATGGGTAGAGAGAAAGGCAAGGCGATTCATTGGCTGGTCTCTAAGCTTACGTCATCCAGCCGCTACTGAAGGCTTCTGGGAGTATTGCTCAGCAGAGCAACTCTATGCCAAAACATCAGTAGAAAAGCCTGGCCTGAGATCCAGATACAAATATTCTGTATATATGAATATTTAGTTGGCTGAAGATACTTGCAATGTGTATATAGTGTATATAATATATACATGGTCATGGTTCTTGCTGTAACAGCACATTGGTTTTTAAACTGAAATGCACTGTTTTTTATTTTATTATTATTTAATACCTTCTGCCTTTTAATTTTAGAGACCTCTATGCCTTTTATTTACAGTTTCCTTCAATGTAATGTTTGGTTATATAAATGTCTTGTCAGTAGGTCAAATGCTTACAGAATAATCAATTCACACCAACAGGATATTCAATTCACACCAACCCAATTACTTAAAGGGTTTGTAAAGGATTTTTTTTTATCTTAATAGCTTCCTTTACCTTAATGCAGTGCTGTTTTCATGTCCTCATTATTTGTTTTTTGCTCTCAAGTTGCTGTAATCCTTCTCTGATCTCCACACTTCCTGGTTGTCTGTTTCCTGATCACCACAGTCCTGGGAGCTTTCTCTCTGTGGTCACTAATCAAGGAGGTGTGATTACTGCCCTGTATTGTGTCTAAAACCCCTCAGCACCAGTCTCTATATCAGTTTTGTTTTCCAAACCACTCACCTGTGTGGCTTGGCTCTGTAGAATCAGAGAACCAGGAAACAGCATGCAAAAACGAAACTGAAACTGTAGGTACATTATATGATTGATTTTTATCTATTTTTTAATCGTTTTTAAAAGGAATCAGTTAACTATTATGTCTCTCTACCCTGTAACCAGTCATTTCAGCAAAAAAAAAATAATTCCTTTACAACTCCTTTAAAGGAGACCTACTCTAAAAGAAAAAAACAAAGCCTCCTAGTGCTTACCGCTCATTTAGAAAATGTCAGGTGCCTGACTGTCATTCGGATCCTCTGACTTCAGTACTTTGAGTCACTGAATCTAACAGGTGTGTAGATAAGGACTTTTTCTAGTTTCAGGTCAGTGACTCAAGGTACAGAAGGAAGTTGGCCAACAACCCAGCAGCTAACATTTATCAGGTGGTCAACAATGGCAGTCCCATATTTCTAATTTTTTTTATAATTAATTGAACAGTCATTGCCTAGTAGAATCTGGCAAGTTAAAAGTTTTTTTTTTTTTAACCATTTGGATAAAGTGGAGAGCATAAGAACATGTCATGTTTTTTGCTGTCTGAGACTGGCTGCGAAGCTTTCTTCTCACTACTTGTGACACCCAGAGACAGTGTTGTCATCTGGACAAGAAGCAAAAGGGAAAGGCTCCAGAAGAGACACAGACAGCAATAAAACTAACAGGGGTTCTAGCTTTCCTCTACTTTCTGCTGATTAGGTCAGAAAAATAGGAAATCTCCTTCCAGTGGGGTCATAGAAAATGCAAAAAAAAAACATGTTTACTCCCAAGACTGAAATAACAGCATCGGTTGGAGATATATTTTAAAGGATGAGTTCATCATCTTCAAAAAAATAATAATAAATGCACATTTTGCAGGTAAAAAAGGGGGATTTATTTTTTATTTTTATGAGCCTGTAAAGCAGGGGTGGGGAACCTTTTTTCTGCCAAGGGCCATTTGGATTTTTGTAACATCATTCGGGGGCCGTACAAAATGATCAACTTAAAAATTAGCACAGCATCTCTGGACCCCTTTTACATTACACAGCACCGCATCTCTGGACCCCTTTTACATTACACAGCACCGCACATCTGGACCCCTTTTCACACGCACACATCTGGACCCCTTTTACATTACACAGCACCGCACATCTGGACCCCTTTTACATTACACAGCACCCGCACACCGCATCTCTGGACCCCTTTTACATTACACAGCACCGCACCTCTGGACCCCTTTTACATTACACATCTCTGGCACCACACCTCTGGACCCCTTTTACATTACACACACCGCACCTCTGGACCCCTGGACCCCTTACATTACACAGCACCGCACCTCTTGACCCCTTTTACATTACACAGCACAGCATTTCTGGACCCCTTTTACATTACACAGCACGGCATCTCTGGACCCCTTTTACATTACACAGCTCGGCATCTCTGGACCCCTTTTACATTTCACAGCTCGGCATCTCTGGACCCCTTTTACATTACACAGCACCGCATCTCTGGACCCCTTTTACATTACACAGCACCACATCTCTGGACCCCTTTTACATTACACAGCAACACTCTGCACCACTAGACCCCTTTAGATTTACACAGACACCCCCCCCCCAGCTCTGTCCTTTCCTGCATTAATCATGCAGATGGAGAGACAGTGAGCAGCGCTGAACAGAGAGCAATCACCTGCTGGTTTACTTATGTTAGCTTCAGCAGCTCTCTACTCAGCGCTGCTCAATGTCTCTCTCTCCCCTGCGGTACATGTTTTTGCTTACCTTGCAGCTGGAGAAAATTAATCTTGGCGCGCCGCCGCGATGTAAACACGTGCACGCGTCAGTGCAGAGACACAGCGCCTCCCACTCCGCCAATCGCTCCCGTTATGGTTTTTTTTCAGCCCTTCCACCTGGTTGGCTGGTGTTCCCCACCACTCCCACATCGAGAGAGACAGTCAGTTCCACCAGGCGTAAGGGCTGAAAAAAAAATGTTTCCTGCTCGGCGTGACTCGGGACACACACACACACACACAGAGGCACGGACGGAATGATTTTGCGGGCCGCAGGTTCCCCACCCCTGCTGTAAAGCATTGCACCTGCAATCAGCAAAGCTCCCGCTATCTGCCTGTACTCTGTTCAAGAGGCAGTTACTGAATGACAGGGAGGATTAATGAACTACCTAGAAAAGGGGTCTCCAAACTGCAGCCGGGGGGCCAGATGTGGCCGTTTGCTTGCTTCTACCTGGCCCTTGGGGTCCTATTGCTTCCTCTGACATGAGGCACAATTCCTCAAACTGATGCAAACAATGGGGCACTCTTTCTTCCACTGATACCAATGATGGGATACTATTCCTCCTACTAATAGGGGCACCACTCTGCCTATTGACCACCAATCCTGAGGCCATTTTTATTGTCACTGATGATTTTTCTGCCCCTGCTGGACACAATCTGGCCCTCCTAAAAGTATGAAGGACAATAAACTGGCCCTTCGCTTGAAAAGTTTGGAGACCCCTGACCTCTAGAGCGTTCTTCAGCACCCTGGTAGTTCATAGAGAACTACAAGCCATCAACCGCAATGAGCTGGCGGAAGTTGTAGTTCTCCCATTCACAGAACTCTGCAAATAAATGAGGTAGCCGGGTGGGCGGAGCCCCACACGGATGCATTTTTTTATTTCTTTTTTAATTGCGACAGCAGTTATGGGGAGAAGATCCATAGCCTACTGTCACAACAGGGACTCAGGGTGGGGGGTACCCCTTGTAAAGTGCATCCGTCTCAAATTAAATAGGGGGCTGCCATTGCCAAGTTGAAGTTATTTGTTCTGTGGCAGGGATACATCTGACAACCAGGCAGCTGGCAATTGTGAAGATGTCAGTGGTGGAATCATCTTGGTCTCCAATTATCACCACTTCAGTTGAAGGTAGATAAAGAATGATGGTCGTGGGGAAGTTGTCTGATCATGGGTAGACTTTTTAAGGGCATGTTTGGATCCGTTTGTGGAATTTGATCCTCTGCACCCTTTTATTTGTTTATTGGGACCATTTGGAGGGTCAGATGAATTTTTCCAACATGACCAACTGGGTTTTCTTTCATTTAGGTGCCCTGTGATTATCTATTAATATTCCTTACACTGCCCAGCTATCAAATAATTATGTAATGCTTGTTCTTGAAAGCCATTGTTCAGAGCCGACATATGTCAGCTCAGTTATTTTTTTTTCTTGCAATCTTCCACTATCACTGTAAATTACATGTGCTTTATTAATGCTCCCTACACTTCTACAGGAAAATGCCTTCACACAGCCGACCTAATACACTCTGCCTGGTACTTGGTAGACCTCTGCTGAAAACACATTCCTCCGGTTTAGCAGATTGGTTTACGCAAAAACTTGGCGCAGTTTCCACTAAAAATGTTTTTATACTTTGTTCACTCCTAATAACTGCGTACACTGCCAGCCAGGAAACTTCTAGATACTTTGAAGTATACCGCGTACACTCCTTCCAGTAGGGTGCACCTGTCACTAGCATCAGCTTAGGTTATGTATATAGGCAATAAGTGGGTACCACTTGGCGCATGCATCCATCTTCTAAAATACAGATTATAGCTTTGGCTCCCGCTCATCTCGAATAAGTCACTTTTCTCAACCCAGGGACTAGGGATGCAGGGAATGAAAAAGAGGCCAGACTTGGGCCCCTAGTTGGCATAGAGGATGCTCTTGGGGTATGCGGAGAAAATTTAACAAGACTGTAGCTGATACTGGTGACAAGAGTACTTGTAAGTCACACTGCCACTTAGCACATTCCGTTATTGTCAAAACACACACCACAGTTGTTTCACTCTTATTGGCAATAGTCCTACACTGCCAACTTGTATTCAACTGCCAGTAAGTGTAGATCACACTGCCGCTCTGTACATTCCTTTCATTAGCAATGTATGCAGGAACTGCCACAGTGCAAGTGCCTAAGAATATGAGCAAACAAAACCACACTTATCACAGCAATCACAGCTGACCTTTCACACTCCTTTCACTAGCAATGTATACTAAAACTACAGTGCAGCCTATGATACCATAGTGCACACCGCTAATCATGGCAAGACCAGTTCACGATATCATGGTGCACTCTTATCACAGCAACACCAGCTCATTCAATGGTGCACACTGCTCATCACAGCAACACCAGCTCACAATATCATAGTGCACACTGCTTAACCAGCTCACGATACCATAGTGCACACTGCCTTTCTCTAGCAATGTATACTAAAGCTACAGTGCAGCCTACGATACCATAGTGCACACCGTTAATCATGGCAACACCAGCTCGTTATACCATGCTGCACATTGCCCAACACAGCAACACCAGCTCACAATATAGGGCACAGTGCTTAACCAGCTCACGATACCATAATGCACACTGCTTATCCAGCTCACGATACCATAGTGCACACTGCTCATCACAGCAACACCAGCTTACGATACCATAATGCACAGTGCTTAACTAGCTCACGATACCATAGTGCACACGGCTCATTACAGAAACACCAGCTTACGATACCAATGTCATGCTCCCCTTCACAACAATGCCAGCTTACAATACTATAGTATGCACTGCTTTATTTTCTACGTTGAGCTCATAATCTATAATAATATTGTGGCTTTAAGATTCCACCATTTACGCACATTTTAGCAATGGCATTTTAAACAGACACTACATACTCCAGCTCCCAGTATGGAGGCTACACTGCGCAGATCGCCTAGTAATTACAGTTTAAAGTGACACTTCTAATGCCAATTTTTTTACAAAATTAGACTGCTACGATGCACCCTTCCTCTCCTAACACGGCAAGCCTGCACCGGCACTGTTGCCCCCAATTCCCATTGCCCCTGCTTCCCTTAATTCCTGTAATGTTTTGTCTGATATGTACATATAGAACTATGTAGCACTGACTGCTGTGTAAGCAACATTGCAGTTACATAATACTTGAGATGTGCAGTTATATATTAAAATCTATCCAGTTTGTGTATAGCACTGTGTAATAAGAGTTTTATAGGCTGACAGCAATAAGAAATAAGTCTTCTCTTCACTAATTTAAAGGGGGAAGAACTACACGGATCATTTTTATCATTATTAGGACTGTTCGATTTCTTGATTAAAAATATAAAATCACTGCCAATATTTGGCCTTCAATGCCATTTCCTGAATGTTTGTGTTACACAGAGACCTTTATTTAATAAGCCAAAGTACAGCAAACTTTTTAAACCAATCATGCCACGTACACGCCATCGTTTTTCCTTACGTTCAAAAACCTGACCGTTTTTCGCAACGAGAAAAAAAACAACATGAAAAAAGACAGCTGGTTTCAATTTTTTTGCGGGCAGTTTTTTCGGCGAGAAAACTGCTAGGGAGCATACACATGACCGGTTTTCACGACCAATATAAAAAATTTCAGTTTTCTCATCGTGAAAACTGGTCTGGTGTACCAGGCATCAAAGTAATCTGGTTAGTCTTTGTACACCAAGAAGCTACAAATCTGATTAGTTGTAGTGGTTGAACTCATTGCCTCAGGTCTATCTATGATCTATTGACCATTTTCTTTAACCACTTCAGCCCCGGAAAGGATTTACCCCCCTTCTTGACCAGAGCACTTTTTGTGATTCGGCACTGCATCGCTTTAACTGACAATTGCGCGGTCGTGTGATGTGGCTCCCAAACAAAATTGGCATCCTTTTTTTCCCACAAATAGAGCTTTCTTTTGGTGGTATTTGATCATCTCTGCGTTTTTTATTTTTTGCGCTATAAACAAAAATAGAGCGACTATTTTGAAAAAAAATCAATATTTTTTACATTTTGCTCTAATAAATATCCCCAAAAAATATCTAAAAAAACATTTTTTTTTCCCAGTTTAGGCCGATACGTATTCTTCTACATATTTTTCGTAAAAAAAAAAAAAAACATTTATAGCGTTTACAAAAAAGGGGGTAGTTTTATGGCATTGTTTTAAATTTTTTTTTTTTTTTTACTAGTAATGGTGGCGATCAGCGTTTTTTTCGGTACTGCGATATTATGGCGGACACATCGGACAATTTTGACACATTTTTGGGACCATTGGCATTTTTATAGCGATCAATGCTATAAAAATGCATTGGATTACTATAAAAATGCCATTGGCAGTGAAGGGGTTAACACTAGGGGGCAGGTAAGGGGTTAAGTATGTTCCTGGTGTGTTCTAACTGTATGGGGGGGGTTGACTCACTAGGGGAAATCACTGATCTTCTGTTCATACATTGTATGAACAGAAGATCAGCGTTTCCCCCGCTGACAGGAACGAGAGGTTTGTGTTTACACACATACCTCCCGTTTCCCGCTTTGTAACGAGCGCACGTGCGTGCCTGGTGGCGATCGCGCCCACCGGGCGCGCGCGGGACTCAGGGGGCGCGGGCGCCCTCTAGCGGCCGAAAAAGATAGGACGTAGAGCTACGTGCTCTCGCCTAGCAGTGCCGACCTGCCGCAGTAATATGACGGCGGCTGGTCGGCAAGCAGTTAAAGTTCCTGAAGCAAGATTTGTTTTCCCATAATGCCTTGGGAGTGGTAAAGTTGAAGAGGACCAGTCCTGATTAAGCATGTGCAGGAATGTGTGTATTAAATCCTTATGATAACCAAAAAACGGACTTAAAGTGGAAGTAAGCCCTCCTATCGTTTTCAGCCAAGGAAGCTGCCACCTTGGCCTCTGTTTTGATCATCAACTGCCGTGATGCCGCACATGTGATCAGTTATGACACCATCCATTGGATAGTTTGAGAGCACAACCAATGTGACCGTTACATTCCCAGCAGGTGTCAGGAATGTAACTTTTTTAACCTGTTAAATCTATGGATTTACTTCAACTTTGGCTGCACCCTACACTTTATCTGGAGGGTTGGAGGTCACCCTTGTCGATCTTGCACTGTCTGGCAGCAGAAGAATGTATAGTCAAGGCAGTTAATAGACCAAATGTCAGACTATGGTGACCTCTGACCTGCTGATGACAACTCCCCTCTTTATATTCTGACCATTCCATTTAGAACCCTATTGGGCTGCCAATGGGAACAAAAACCCCTTTTCTTTCTTCACCCCAATTGGGCTGTTAATCCAATGGGATACAATTCTAAAATACAAACAAAAATTGTTCAATTACTTTGGCTTCGGACGGGTTTTGTATTTACTTTTGATCAACTACGATTCGTTGTTTTATTAAATGAAGCAACTAGTCTAGGTTTCTCATTGGTTGTTAATCATTTTTTTTTGGAACGGGATTTGTATTATATGTAAAGCTAGTAACTGGCCATACAAGCTTCTAAAATATATATATATTTGAACCATTACAACCCCTTTAAATAGAAAAAAAATCTGATTGTTTCACCACTTCTTAGAATGGTGTATAAGATGGCAGCACACACTACAATCTTTGTACAATTTCCTTTAGTGCCCATTCACATTCGTGCATTGCCACAGGACCAACTGCTGTATGTGTGTTGCCATGTATTGTAAATGGCTCCTCAACACAACACAATGTGTGTTTAAAAAAGGGGGTGGGGCATGTGGGTTTCTTATCCGTTAGTGTGTTGGCAACCCATTCATAATGATGAATGACCTGCCATAATGCAATGCACGTTAACGTGGGTAACAATTGTGTGTTTGCATTGCAACCGATCGTTTAGCGTGAACTGGCCCTCACAGTAACCATCACTAAGCAGTGTCTACCCAAGGAAACTTGACCATTGCATACCTCTAGATAGACTTCAGGTTTTATTAGCGTGTCTGATGGAGATGTACAATCAGATTGTATGCCCAGTCTTGGCTGCACGTTTTGTACGGGGATCCTGTATTAGGTTTAATGTTATGCCTTTTGTACTGTGATTTGTTCATAGCAGACAGATAGGGAGCGCCAGGCAGAAGAGAAGATTTCACTTTTATATACCAATGGTGCAAAACGAGTTGGCCTATTAAATCTTTTTTTTTTTTTTTTCATAATTTTATTCACCTACACACATTTATATTAAAGTGCATACTATATTGTAGGAACACCAACGAGTTTGTATTTACTCCACATTTTAATGATAAATTATTTGTATATATATCTAGAGACAATTAAGGCTCCTTTCACGCGGAGCGGTCCTTTTTCGGTCCGCTACGTGTGTGTCCATCGGCTCAGCGGAGATCCCCGCTCAGCTGTCGGCGGACAGGGCGGTCCCCGCACACTGTGCAGGGACCGCCCTGTCTCTCCTCCGTTTGTCCGTATTCATCCGATCTGATCCGCCGTCCGAAAAACCGGACCTTTACGGACGCGGGTCATTGCGGACGTTAGCGGATCCATCATCCACTAACGGACACAATCCCATAGGGGCCCATTACAAGTCCGTAAACGGATTTGTAAAAACGGAGGGGCGGATGCGGATGTCTGAAAGGGGCCTTAAAGTGCTGGTTGGGAATAGCTGAAATGGTTCTTACACCATACACATGGTCTTAATAGTAATAGGATTTTATATGGTAAGTACAGTTTCATTTATAGTTGGCCTGTAATGATCCTGGCATTCTTCTCTATAGAGACAGTCACGTATCCATTCTTACTGGCAGTTTTGTAGGGTAAGTCTGGATAAAAGACAGTATGCCCTGTGATATGGCAAGGCTTATTTAGTCCAGTGTGCACAGTGGAGTGGGCTAACCTAGTCAGTGTTTTTGTGTTTTTTTTTGTTTTGTTTTTTAACACTCCCTTTTTGTTTTTTTTGTGTTATATTTGCATTATGGCCTTGCTCTTCCCCTGGAATACTGGGGGAGGAGGGGTGCTGCTTCAATGGGATATTACAGAAAGGCACTTCTGCCCTGGATATTGCACTTAGACACTGTCCCCCTGGGTTATTACAGGGTGCCAATTCTGCCCTAGATATTATAGGGATCCATTGCTGCCCTGGGATATCACAGATAGGCGTTGCTGCCCTGGGACATTGCAGGGAGGCCGCTGCTGCCTTGGGATATTACAGATAGGGGTTGCTGCCCTCGGATATCACAGGGAGGCCACTGTCGCCCTGGGACGTTACAGATACACATAGCCCCCCTGGGATATTACAGGGTGGCACTTCTGCCCTAGGATATTATGGGAGCCACTGCTGCCCTGGGATATCACAGATAGCCGTTGCTCTCCTGAGACGTTACAGGGAGGCCACTGCTGCCCTGGGATATTACAGATAGACATTGCCCCCCTGGGATATTACACATGGCACTTCTGCACTGGGACGTTACGGGGAGGCCACAGCTGCCCTGGGACATCACAGGTAGGCCACTTCTGCCCTGACTTGTGGGAAGCAGTGTTGCCTTGGGTTGTAGTGACCCCAAGGTACTACCATCTTTCTTCAGCTAAGCAGAAGAAACACATGAACCTGACATTTCAGAACCGCAGAGGCTAATGTACCTGAATGAATGTTCTGACACCTTATAACCATTGCAGGACAGTCCACATGCACAACACTGGTGGTCATGAACACTCAAGAGTAGGGTCATTACTGCCAAACACTTGTAGAGAAATACAACAGCCCTGTGCAGTCTGTGTGCGCCAAAATAGGCTGCAGGCACTGGTGTATATGTATGACAACCAGCATTCCCGGTAGAGGAAATTGAGGGCCATACATGAAGCGGCAGTCAAGCTGTGGCAATCCAGACGCACATTCATCCATGAGCATGGCCCTGAGAATCCCATCATCAAAAGACCAGCTTTAAAATAAAAATGGAACCAATTGTTATTAAGCACATAATTATCTGGGACACCAACCACCATGTATAGTATATTTATTTATTTTATTTAGGATTTTTGTTTTTTTAATTATTTTTTTTCTACCTTTTTTATTTTATATTTTTTTTTACGTTGTTTGTTTACTTTAAGCACACACACGTGATGTTATAATTCAACCAGCAGCTTCATACAAAGTGCAATGTTTTGGGTGGGAACGAGTATCTATACGTAGCTGTATGACAGATATATTTATTCTCGTGCAGGCCTACGTATAGGGACTCGATGCATGCAATAGACGGGGAGGGGGATTAACATTTTGAATGTAAATACTTGTTTTTATGTTTTTCTTACATTTTCATCATTTTACTGCATTTTTTTTTAATGTGTCAACTTTTTAAATAATACCCTACTTTATACCAGTGATTTTGTTTCCAAATTTGTAGCGGAAATTCATAATTCCTGCCTTTGTAAATATCTAAAAAAAATTAAAATGTTTCTAATTCTGTGATGTAATTAGTAAAACAAGTAAAAGGAAAGGTTTTTAAAAATTAGGATGAATACAAATACCCCATCCACTTGTGTTTTTCAAGAGTAAAAGCTACACAGAATTTCGTATAAACCCTTTGCCTTTGAAAATGTATTCAAAATGTTTCTACTTTTTTTTTTTTCCCCTTTTGTTTAAACTGTCATCCGTTGTAAAATGGTAAATTTTTGAATTTTACTATCTTTCATGTCTTTTTCACTGCAGTTGTCTTTATACATGTGTGTGTCAACTAATTGTCACATTTCTGTAAAATAAACTGAAAAAAAAAAAATTGAAATTTTTTAATTTTTTAATTTATTTTTTAATACCGATTATTGCTTTTTACAAACACATTGCTAGCAATAGAATCACAGCGGCGCAACTGGCACATTTCTTAATCGGCTTCACTCCCTTGCTCGCCAAACTGCTGGAGAACCCCATCAGCTAGAGTAGAAGCAGCAATGGAGAGTGGCATCTTACTGGTTCAACTAGCAAGGGAACAATGCCATAGGAGAAGATAGGTGGGCACTTGGTAATCCTGTTAGTAGTTGTCACCAGTGACCGGATCACTAGTGTTGCATGGCCTTAAAAATTACTGAGTGTGTATTACATCCCTATTGGAAATGGATTGACAACTGTTTGATAATGTCCATGTAACCACTCGCCGACCGCCGCACACACATATACGTCGGCAGAATGGCACAGGCAGACAAATGGGACGTACAGGTACGTCCCTTTGAATTTGCCGCCTTGCGGGCGTGCACGCCACCGCAGTTTACCCACGGGTCCCGTGAACTCGAGCTGGTCGCTCAGCTGCACCGCGTCCCGGAAGATAGTGCTTGTGGGCTTCACATGCCCACAAGCAAGATGGAAAATGCCAACAAAGAAGAATATAAAAGTTATCTTACGATATGAAACCAGCAATAGAGTGGCGATACATCCCTAAAGCGTGAGTGCTATAAAATAATAAGAGTATTAAACAAACTATATTCATGCAAAAAAATGAGGGCTCTTACTGATTAAAAATGTTGTGTTTGATTAATCTTTTCTTTTTTTTTAAACAACTAATTTTGATTAATTATAAAACCCACCTACATTTTTCAGGTCACCTCCATATATAGTCCCCACTGTAATATAGTCCCCCCCCCCACTGTAATAATCCACAGACATCTCCCCCCACTGTAATATCTCCCCTGTAATATCCACACTGTAATATCTCACAGACTTATCTCCACTGTTTTCCCCCCCCCCCATTAAATTTCCACAGACATCTCCCCCCCCACCCCGTCCACGCCCCTTCCCCCACTGTAAAATCCACAGACATCTCCTCCCCCCCACTTATCCCCCCACACCCTCCCACTTTTATATCCACAGACTGTAATATCCACCCACACTGTAATATCCACAGACATCTCCCCCCCCCCCCCCCACACTGTAATATCCACAGACACTCCCCCCACTTTTAATATCCACAGACATCTCCCCCACCACCCCCCCCACACTGTAATATCCACAGACATCTCCCCCCCCACTGTAATATCCACAGACATTTCCCCCCCTCCCCCCCCCCCCCCTTGTTATATCCACAGACATCTCCCCCCCCCCCCACTGTAATATCCAGACATCTCCACTGTAATATCCACAGACATCTCCCCTCACTGTAATATGGTCCACATCTCCCCCACTGTATAGGAAGATTAGTGCTTGCTTATTCTTACCAGAGAAGCCGGCCAAACACGAGCAGTTGAGGCCGGGTGATGACATCAGTGCTCTGCCCTAGGCTGCCACCGGGTGAACCAAGGCGGCCGCCACTCCGGGAACTAGGCCAAAGCCGCAGGCTTTCCTATGCCAAACCAGCAGCGGAGCTCTGCAGATCACGTGGTGTGCCGATCCGCATATAGTGACCCGTTCGGATCACAGATCATTTACAATCCGTTGCACCACTAGTACCAATTAATCTTTAATTTCCACAGCCCTAAAATATATATATATATATATATCCAAAAAAAAATTTGATTTTTATATCCATTTTTAATTTCAATTTGTGGCAGGCAACTGAAAGTGGAGCTGCAGTATACTGTACATAGTTTAGTTGAAAAACAAAAAACACACGCCCATCTAGTTCAACTAATTAAAAGGGAAAAACAAACCAAAAAATATATAAGTAGAATAGTATAATACTGAGAAATATCCGGCGCCTTGTTTTTGGATCTGTTGAATAAGCCGGTATTCCTCAGGAAGCAGAGAATTCTATTTCGCCCCAGTTTTCCATTAACAATGCTCTGCGCTGAGTCACTGACTAACGGTTGGACCAGTTTAAAGTTTTCCTTTGGATAAAAAAAAAAAAAAAAAGGATAAGCTGAAGGAAAATGAATGATGCTTTATGTGGTTGTCATAGTAACAACGTCTTACAATTCAGCTGCTGCCTGTGCATTCAGGTCTGTGCAGATCACAAAGCGCTGAGCCCCCAGGGGGCCCTGAGATCCGGGCTCCAGAAGCAGTCAATAGTCGCCGGGCTTTTCACAAGTAACGCTCAAACTTTAACAAAACAGATTTCAGTTGACGCTGAACAATTTAACCAATTTGTTTCTGTAAAGTAGCAAAAAAGACATCTCACGGCTCTGCAGAACTGGGGAAGGACCAATCACGGCAAAGAGTAGAATATTCAATCTTCTATGATTTTAGGTGTGCAGTTTTATATTGGCCAACACAGATTCTGCGGTTGCCGCTCTGACTGCACACAGATAACCAACTAGTCTTATAGCCCTATAGGATACAGATAATTGGGCAGCTATGGGGTTCTCTTATTTCATACTGCTATGCACACTCTGGGGGTGGAAGGCAGCAGACTGGGCAGTACAGATTAGGTTGGGCATGTTCAGATGCTCTTCTGAACCAACATGGCTGAGCCTACCCGGAAGCTGTCATCTGTGCTGGTCCAATTTACTGTAGCCAAGGCATTCCCTGCCCCACAGGCTCATGTATACACACATCTGCAGGGCAGACAGAGCACCCCTAGAGAGTCAGGACCCTGTACTTCTCTGACAGCAGCAGGACAGAGCTACTGGAAGCCTCTTTAGCTGCTGTGGTCATATAAGAGAGCTGAGAGAACTTACCTTTCCCCCGGAAAGGGGATCCATTGAGGGGTCTGTACTGGGGGAAAGGGAGGGAGTTGTACTGCGGTGAAGGGGTGTCTGCATAGAGGGGTCTGTACAGGGGGGTGGAGTTGTACTGGGAAGAGGGTTGGTCTACTGAGGGGTCTGTACTAGGGTGAATGGGTGTCTGCATTTAGGGGCCTGTACTGGGGAGGGTCAGTCTTTACTGGGGTGGAGGGGTGTCTGTATTGAGGGGTCTGTACAGGGGGGGGGGGGTGAAGTTGTACTAGGAATGGGGTTGGTCTGTACTGAGGGGTCTATACAAGGGGGGGTGGAGTTGTACTGGGAAGAGGGTTGGTCTGTACTGAGGGGTCTATACAAGGGGGGGTGGAGTTGTACTGGGAAGAGGGTTGGTCTGTACTGAGGGGTCTATACAAGGGTGGATAGGTGTCTCCATTGAGGGGTCTGTACTAGTGAGGGTCATCTGTAACGGGGTGGAGGGGTGTCTGTATTGGACTTTCTCCTTTGGACTTGTATCTGGCTTTGGGTAAAGACATTGCGGAGCCTTCCCATGGATGCATTTATGTGTCAGACAGAGTGCTTTTAAAGCAATTCTATCTTTTACTGGCAACCAGTAAAGGGATCTCAGTGAAGGTGAGATGGATTCCCAGGGTTTTTTCCCAGTCACCAGTCTGGCAGCCGTATTTTGAACGACTTGCAGACGAGTGATTTGCAAGTCTCTAGGGAGACTGAGATAAAGGTCATTTGCATAGTCCAGTCTGGAGTTCACAATTGTTCCCACCACGACTGCTACGTCTTCTTTGGGAATAAATGGAATAAGTCTGCGTAGTAGGCGCAGCGGATGGTGCGATCCGCCGACTACTGACCCTATTTGTGCATCCATTGTCATGTAGGTGTCAAAGACTCCGAGACTTTTGCGCTAGGGGTGATGATCTGACCCAGAATGGGCGGAGGGTTCCAGGTTGTTGCCAGTTGACTCTTGCAACTGGCATGAAACAGAAGAAGTTCTGTTTTGGAATTGTTGAGTTTGAGATAACTAGTCATCCAGTTTTCAATCGAAGAGAGACAATTCTCTAAACTGAGATGATGATCCTTTCTATTGCAGATGCGAAAAATACAGTTGCGTGTCGTCTGCATATGAGTGATAAAGTAGTTGTTGACTACTGATGATTTCAAAGAGAGGACGACGATAGATGTTGAAGAGCACCGGTGACAGGGGGGATCCTTGAGGGACTCCACATGACACCGTGCGTTTTTCAGAAGTGAAAGGTCCTAATTTCACTGTTTGTGATCGGTTTCCCAAAAAGAAGGAAAACCATGGTAAATCACCTTCTGTGACTCTGGCTACCTCAGCCAGCCGAATCAGTAACAGTTTGTGGTCTACCGTGTCAAAGGCTGCGCTTAGGTCCAGCAGAACCAGGAGACAAGATTCTCCTTCGTCTGCGGCCTCAAGAGCGTCGTCCCATATTTTGAGCAATGCTGTTTCCGTCCCGTGTCCGGGGCGGAATCCCGATTGCAATGGATCAAGTAGGTTTTGGGTATCTAGATGCTGTTGCAGCTGTTGTACCACTACTTTCTCCATTACCTTGGAGAAAAAGTTTAGCATTGTTATGGGACGGCGGTGCTTTGGGTCCTTGGGGTCCAGGGTAGGTTTCTTCAAGATGGGCTGGATTGTGCCCTCTTTCAGCAGGGAGGGCACTATGCCTTTCTTAAATGACTGGTTTATAAACTGCGTGATGGGAGGTGCCAGGATATCGGCACATTCTGGGGTGGAGGGATGTCTGCATTGGGGGGGGGGGGGGGGGGGAGTTGTACTGGGAAGAGGGTTGGTCTGTACTGAGGGTCTGTACTAGGGTGGATGGGTGTCTGCATTGAGGGGTCTCTACTGGGGGAAGGAGGAGGAGTTGTACTGGGATGAGGGTTGGTCTGTACTAGGGTGGATGGGTGTCTGCAATGAGGGGTCTTTACTAGGGAGAGGGTTTGTCTGTATACTGAGGGGTCTGTACTGGAGTGGAAGGGTGTCTGCATTGGGGTGGAGGAGTATCTTCATTGAGGGGTCTGTACTGGGGGGAGGGGGTTTGTACTGGGAAAAAAAAGGGTGTGCTGGTGTTTGTACGTGTCTGTTGCACATTTGCGTGCGGCTCCGCTGCTGTACAAGGCACTAGTGATATAGGCAGGGCCTTCCAGGTGCCCCCTGGGAAGGCTACATCACCAGTGCCTTCCGGGGAGATCTCATTTGTGAATTGCCAGATCTTGTAGGGCACATGTACCAATGGCTTTCCTATTTACAGGAGGAACATGAAGACTGGAAAATGTAACTATTACCAAGTTTAATGTTTTTTAACTTTAGATTGCATTGATGTTGTCAGTTTTAAAAAGGTTGGGGGATACTTTTACAGAAAGGTGTTTTTCTTATTTGCCCTATTTAATAAGCCTGGCTGTGTGATATGGTTGACCTGGCATTAGTTTTTATATGGTCATCTGGGGTTGGAAAGTCCCCTGCAGCGCAGAGCTCTGGATCCAAATCCCACATGTGTCACGGTGTGAGATTGTACTTCTAATCCGGACAGCTGCTGTTTATCCGCAGGGACACCCCATCCATGACCCTCGGCCACTGTCTAAAGCCTCCGCTTGGCTACTTAAACGCCAAAGCTGCCCAAACCGCGCTTAGTGTTTTATAGTCAGGATCTCCTGCTGCCTTGCATATAAAATGTACCCAGCTATTGATTATACATCAGCCAGGCAGGGCCCGGAGACGGCCATCTGATAGCGTCCTCTTGCAGAATGCAGATGATGGACTGGCTGTGACAGTTGGCAACTGCAGATTGTGACAAACAGATAATTCTCTCACACTTAGAAAAATGCTAAAGCTGACCTCCAGACAGATATTAACAAAATGATCTGGGTAAAGCTGAAAACGAATACATTATATTCCCCAAAAACCACAAAGGATATAAAGTGGGTGGAGCCTGCTGGGTCCCTCCCATGGCTCTGCTCAGGCTATGTGCAATACAGTGATGATGTCACTGCTACTTTTACAAGGTAGTACAGTGTATCCGGAAGGTATTCACTTTTTTCCACATTTTGTTATGTCATTATTTTCCTCACAATTCTATAGACAACGCTTTTCCGCTATTGGACCCTTTTCCCACTGAGGTGCTTTGCAGACGCTGCAACGCTAAAAATAGCGCCTGCAAAGTGCCCTAAAACAGTTTGAAGGAATTTGGGGGTCCCAGGCAAAATGGACATGGAGGACCCCCCAACCCACCCCCTGCACACATGCAAAGCCCCCCTCCCCATGTTTTTTTTTACTCCCTTCTCCCCATATTCTTTTTTACTCCCCCCCCCCCTCCATACCGTGCGGCAGAAGATTCCGTTTCCTGTTCCCGGCCGGACTGACAGGAAGTGCACTTCCTGTCAGTCCGGCCGGGAACAGGAAACTAAATCTCCTGTACTGCGTGGTACCTGTCTGGAGTCCAGAGTGACAGGAGGAAGGAAGAGGAGCTCGGCCACGCTACAGAGAAGGGGAAATGACGACTCAAGGCAGCAGTGCTACAGTCTCTCTATAGAGCGCTCAGGCGGCTGCAGCATATAGGAAGCTTAGTGTGGCAAGGGCCATGCTTGGGGCCCAAGGCTAGCTCGGGGCCCCAAGCAATTGCTTGGTTTGCCTGCCTTGTAGCGACGCACCTGCCCTGGAAGAGCCGCTGCTCTCAAGTGTGAAAGCCCTGAGGGCTTTCACACTGGAGCGGTGCACTGGCAGAACTGTAAAAAAAATCCTGCTAGCAGCACCTTTGGAGCGGTTTGTATATACATTGAAATGAATGGGCACCGTGGCCATACCATCGGCAAAGCGCTGCTGCAGCGGCTCTTTGCGGGTGGTTTTAACCCTTCTTCGGCCACTAGCGGGGGCTAAAAGTACCCCGCTAGTGGCCTAATAGCGCAGCGAAATTGACGTAAAGCACCGCTAAAAATATTGGCGCTTTACTGCTGACGCACCCACCGACCCAGTGTGAAAGAGTAGGAAAATGGATGAAAGATGGATAGCCAGCCGCACTCCAAAAACCGCTGAGGTTGTCTTTATTGAAAGAACAGCAAATACATCACAGGGTTACAGCAATGGAGACAAGGGAACAGCCGACGCGTTTCGCACTGAATTAGTGCTTATTCATGGCCAGTGTGAAAGGGGACTTAAGGCAAATGTTTAAAAGAATGTTTTTGTTCCCTAAATTCAGCTTTAATGGTAGAGTCATGTTAACTGCAAGTCAACAAAGGTTTTAGGATCCATTTTCCTATAAAAACAAAAAATAACAAATGGAAGCAGATTGGCGTTTCCAATAACAAGTCCCAGAACGGGACTCTTCTCCCTGCATGGTGTCACTGTCAGCCTCGCAGGAAACTCCATGTTTTCATATAATCAGCTGCTTGTCATTTCATTCCACAACCCGAAAATAGGAAAGGAGGCAACTTCCTGCATTATGTAACCAGCAATTACAGCTCTTATCCAGCCACAACATTAAAGCTGGACTCCCGACAGACACAGTGGTGTGTTAAAGGGATGGAGGTTGGGTCACGTTTTATTGCTGTCTGTGTACACAATAGGAGAGGATTTCCCTCACTTCCTGTCCCTGTGAGTAGAGATCTCTACAAGGACACAAACGTGTATATAATCACCTTTTTTTACTGCTGTCTGTATAGAAGATTGTAGTGACTTCCTGTCCCAGCGGGGTAATGACTTCCTGTCCCAGCGGGGTAATTCTTTATAACCAGAGCTTTTTTTCTCAGAAAATAGGTGCAGGAACTCAACCACGATCCCGTTCAGATTTCACACACAGTAGGAGGGTCTTAAAGGGGCATTAAATACCAGGATTACATTACATACAGAGTGCAGAGTTTAGGGGGTTACACACAGAGTGCAGAGCTGTCACTTGTAAGCACAGAAACCAGACTTCTGTGTTTACAAGTGATTGTGGTGATCAGGCACCAAAGGGTCTGAGCCAGAGGTGGTGGAACTGAGTTCCCCCAAGTTCCCCCTGAAAAAAAGCCCTGTTTATAACAACAGGGACACCGAGAGCAGTAAAAACCTGGCTGGAATTTGGCAGGAATTACACTTTAAAAACATTAAGGGATTTAGTTGCTTAACCACTTATCGTCTACTATACATCTTTAACCACTTCAGCCCCGGACCATATTGCTGTCCAAAGACCAGAGCACTTTTTGCGATTCGGCACTGCGTCGCTTTAACTGACAATTGCGCGGTCATGCGACGTGGCTCCCAAACAAAATTGGCGTCCTTTTTTTCCCACAAATAGAGCTTTTTTTGGTGGTATTTGATCATCTCTGCGGTTTTTATTTTTTGCGCTATAAACAAAAACAGAGCGACTATTTTGAAAAAAATATTTTTTACTTTTTTCTGTAATAAATATCCCCCAAAAATATATATAAAAAAAACATTTTTTTCCTCAGTTTAGGCCGATACGTATTCTTCTACATATTTTTCGTAAAAAAAAATCGCAATTAGCGTTTATTGATTGGTTTGCGCAAAAGTTATAGCGTTTACAAAATAGGGGGTAGTTTTATGGCATTTTTATTATTATTTTTTTTTTACTAGTAATGGCGGCGATCAGCATTTTTTTTCAGTACTGCGACCTTATGGCGGACACTTCGGACACTTTTGACACATTTTTGGGACCATTGGCATTTTTTTAGCGATCAATGCTATAAAAATGCATTGGATTACTATAAAAATGCCATTGGCAGTGAAGGGGTTAACACTAGGGGGCGGGGAAGGGGTTAAGTGTGTTCCTATTTGTGTTCTAACTGTATGGGGGGGTGGACTTACTAGGGGGAATCACTGATCTTCCGTTCATACATTGTATGAACAGAAAATCAGCGTTTCCCCCGCTGACAGGAACGAGCGCTGTGTGTTTACACACACAGCTCCCGTTCCCCGCTCTGTAACGAGCGATCGCGTGTGCCCGGCGGCGATCGTGCCCGCCGGGCACACGCACGGGACTCGGGGGCGAGCGGCGCGCACGCGCCCCCTAGTGGCCGTCGAAAGTGGCGACGTAGAGCTACGGGCTCTTGCGCAGCAGTGCCGACCTGCCGCCGTATTACTGCGGCGGCTGGTCGGCATGCGGTTAAACTGATGTTTTTGGACACTTATTAGTGTCATTTATAAACAGCAATGCAGGAATTACTTTCCTTGAATGGCTCCGTTCACAGTTGCTGTGTACAGAGCCGATTCGGAGTGGCTCTGTACCTTGTGATCGCTGTGAAGACCATCAGTGAGTGATTACCGATGTAAATAGTATATTATTTACATCAGTAAGCCTACCCCTTCCGCTAACAAAATAGGAAGGTAGGAACTAATGAATGAATCAGTAGATTAATAATTCATTCACGTACTTGCCAACAATCCCAGGTTTGCCGGGACAGGCATGCAATTCTGGGTGTTTAAGGGATGTAGAGGCGTCACAGTGCTGGGGGTATCAGGGGCTTAGAAAGGCCACAATGCTGGAGGTATAGGGGGTCTAAGTGCTGGGGCTATAAGGGGTGTAAAGGGGTCAAAGTGCTGGGGGTATCTGGAGTGTAGAGAGGTTACAGTGCTTGGGGTATCTGGGGTGTAGAGGGGTCAGAGTACTAGGGGTGCAGATGGATCATAGTGCTAGGGGTATCTAGAGTGCATAGGATAACGGTGTTGGCGAATCAGGGGTATGAAGGGGGTCATAGTACTTGGGGGGTATTGTGGACGTACAGTGGTCACAGTGCTGAGTGTAGAGGGGTCAAAAATGCTAGGGGTTTCTGGAATGTATAAGATAAGTGATAGAGGTATCTCAAATATAGAAAGGTCACAAGTGATGGGGGTAATCTGGTGAGTAGAGGGGTCACAGTGCTGGAGGTGTAGGGGAGATAAGTGTTGGGGGTATCTGGGATATAGAGAGGTCACAGCATTGGGGGGGTATCTGGGATATAGAGAGGTCACAGTGCTGGGGGTATCTGGGATATAGAGAGGTCACAGTGCTGGGGGAGTATCTGGGATATAGAGAGGTCACAGTGCTGGGGGGTATGTGGGATATACATAGAGAGGTCACAGTGCTGGGGGGGTATGTGGGATATACATAGAGAGGTCACAGTGCTGGGGGGGTATGTGGGATATACATAGAGAGGTCACAGTGCTGGGGGGGTATGTGGGATATACATAGAGAGGTCACAGTGCTTGGGGGTATCTGGGATATACATAGAGGTCACAGTGCTGGGGGGGTATGTGGGATATACATAGAGAGGTCACAGTGCTGGGGGGTATCGGATATAATACATAGAGAGGTCACAGTGCTGGGGGGGTATCTGGGATATACATAGAGAGGTCACAGTGCCTGGGGGGGGGGGGGGTATCTGGGATATACATAGAGAGGTCACAGTGCTGGGGGGGGGGGGGATCTGGGATATACATAGAGAGGTCACAGTGCTGGGGGGGGGGTATCTGGGATATACATAGAGAGGTCACAGTGCTGGGGGGGGTATCTGGGATATACATAGAGAGGTCACAGTGCTGGGGGGGTATCTGGGATATACATAGTGAGGTCACAGTGCTGGGGGGTATCTGGGATATACATAGTGAGGTCACAGTGCTGGGGGGGTATCTGGGATATACATAGTGAGGTCACAGTGCTGGGGGGTATCTGGGATATACATAGAGAGGTCACAGTGCTGGGGGGTATCTGGGATATATATAGAGAGGTCACAGTGCTGGGGGGGGGTATCTGGGATATACATAGAGAGGTCACAGTGCTGGGGGGGGGTATCTGGGATATACATAGAGAGGTCACAGTGCTGGGGGGGTATCTGGAGATATACATAGAGAGGTCACAGTGCTGGGGGGTATCTGGGATATACATAGAGAGGTCACAGTGCTTGGGGGGTATCTGGGATATACATAGAGAGGTCACAGTGCTGGGGGGGTATCTGGATATACATAGAGAGGTCACAGTGCTGGGGGGTATCTGGGATATACATAGAGAGGTCACAGTGCTTGGGGGGTATCTGGGATATACATAGAGAGGTCACAGTGCTGGGGGGGTATCTGGGATATACATAGAGAGGTCACAGTGCTGGGGGGGTATCTGGGATATACATAGAGAGGTCACAGTGCTGGGGGGTATCTGGGATATATAGAGAGGTCACGGTGCTGGGGGATATCTGGGATATATAGAGAGGTCACAGTGCTGGGGGGGTATCTGGGATATACATAGAGAGGTCACAGTGCTGGGGGGGGTATCTGGAGATATACATAGAGAGGTCACAGTGCTTGGGGGGTATCTGGGATATACATAGAGAGGTCACAGTGCTTGGGGGGTATCTGGGATATACATAGAGAGGTCACAGTGCTGGGGGGGTATCTGAGATATACATAGAGAGGTCACAGTGCTGGGGGGTATCTGGGATATACATAGAGAGGTCACAGTGCTTGGGGGGTATCTGGGATATACATAGAGAGGTCACAGTGCTGGGGGGTATCTGGGATATACATAGAGAGGTCACAGTGCTGGGGGGTATCTGGGATATACATAGAGAGGTCACAGTGCTGGGGGGTATCTGGGATATATAGAGAGGTCACGGTGCTGGGGGATATCTGGGATATATAGAGAGGTCACAGTGCTGGGGGGTATCTGGGATATATAGAGAGGTCACAGTGCTGGGGGTGTATCTGGGATATAGAGAGGTCACGGTGCTGGGGGGTATCTGGGATATATAGAGAGGTCACAGTGCTGGGGGGGTATCTGGGATATATAGAGAGGTCACAGTGCTGGGGGGAATCTGGAATATAGAGAGTCACAGTGCTGGGGGGGTATCTGGGATATATAGAGAGGTCACAGTGCTGGGGGGTATCTGGAATATAGAGAGTCACAGTGCTGGGGGGGTATCTGGCATATAGAGAGATCACAGTGCTGGGGGTATGGCATATGGGATATATCATAGAGAGGTCACAGTGCTGGGGGGTATCTGGGATATATAGAGAGGTCACAGTGCTGGGGGGTATCTGGGATATAGAGAGATCACATATCTGGTATATAGAGAGGTCACAGTGCTGGGGGGGTATCTGGTATATAGAGAGGTCACAGTGCTGGGGGGGTATCTGGTATATAGAGAGATCACAGTGCTGGGGGTATCTGGTATATAGAGAGATCACAGTGCTGGGGGTATCCGGTATATAGAGAGATCACAGTGCTGGGGGTATCTGGTATATAGAGAGATCACATATCCGGTATATAGAGAGTCACAGTGCTGGGGGTATCTGGTATATAGGGTATCTGGGGGATATATAGAGAGGTCACAGTGTTGGGGGGTATATGGGACGTGGAGAGGTCACGGTGCTGGGGGGTATATGGAACATGGAGAGGTCTCAGTGCTGGGGGTATCTGGGATAGAGAGAGGTCACAGTGTTTGGGGGTATATGGAACACACGGTGCTGTATCTGGGGGGGATCACATCTGGGGGATCTGGTATATAGAGAGATCACAGTGCTGGGGGTATCTGGTATATAGAGAGATCACAGTGCTGGGGGTATCTGGTATATAGAGAGATCACAGTGCTGGGGGTATCTGGCATATAGAGAGGTCACAGTGTTGGGGGGTATATGGGACGTGGAGAGGTCACGGTGCTGGGGGTATCTGGGATAGAGAGAGGTCACAGTGCCCGGGGGGGTATATGGGACGTGGATAGGTCACAGTGCTGGGGGTATCTGGGTCCCAGTCATGCCATACCCAAGGCGGCCATTTTTTGCAAAACTCCATCTCCCTATAGGGTTTATAATGTCTTGAAAAGGTCAAGTATGGTTCTAACATGAAAAGAGGATGTACCAAGTCTCCCTGGAAGAAATAACTGCATCCTTAGAAAAAAAAAAAAGAGTCTATCTCCAACCTACATAGACACATAGCACAGAAATAAGAACAAAACTTTGACGGCTGGAAAAAGCCCATTAAATGGATTGTAAATCGGGATCATTTAAACAATAGACACTCAGTATAGGTAAATCTATTCTCTTCTACACATAAGGCATGCTATAATAATATAGACGGGGCGATACAAGGTGCCAGGGTGATGGTACAGCAGGATACCAACACCTCACACCTCACCCTGGTACCCAGAGACATCTCCTGTTGCTATGGAAACAGATGAAGTAGTTGCCATGGAGACAGCAGATGGCAGCCATACATCCATCACAGAGCACAGCCGACTATAGAAAGGTGGAGGGAAGAAGTGATGAAGAATGTTTTGTTAAACAGTACACACGCCACGGAAGATGCCCCCTTCCACTTAGAAATGCATTAGGGTTAATACCGGTCATACCGGCGGTAAGAGATGTAATAAATCTCATCACAGCAACCGCCATCGCTACACCATAACAAACCAGTATGAATTATATATCGCTGGGAGTGGAAGGGGGGTAATTACCGATGGTGTATCCAATTGTGAGTATTAGATTATTATAATAAACTGGCTGCAGGAACATGTCATCCATAATGCAAGAGCAAAACAATGCGTGCGGCGCACCTACAGTGCGCATCCATAGCAACCAATCACATTTCACTTTATATATTAGTTTAGATCTGTCAGATCAATGAAACATTACAGCTGATTGGGTAAAAACCGTCTTTTTTTTTTTTTTACATTTATGTCTGGCAGTTTTATTATGTGCCCATTAATATTTAGGGTTCATTGGTACCCAGTGCGTTGCATCAGCGTTAATCTGAGAAGATGCCAAAAAAAAAAAAAAAAACACACTACAATGTGTTGCAACAACAAAGCATACAAGCACAACACACATCAGTACATGCATGTGCACTATAACATGCTCCCACTGGCATAAACATGTCTTTAGACAGACAATGCTTTTTTGGCAGTATTGTCTTATCAAAAAAAAAAAAAATTATATATATATATATATACATATATATATAAATCTTTAAATAAACAGCGACAGCAAATAAAATCTAGTTTGTCTGCAGTTTTACAACAACTAAGAGTTAAATGACGACCAAAAAATGTGGTAGCATAACACTTGCAGTAAATCAGTTTTAAAAAGTGCAATTCACCTTGTGTCCGATTTATTTAATGCAGTCATTTATTGCATTGAGCTGGTTGCTAAGGAGCAGGCCCGGGAAGCCAGCCGCCGTGTCCTTAACAACGAATGACTCATCGGCTGCCCCCTGACAGCTGAATGTAAAAAAACAAAAACATGCTGGCAATTAAAAAAAATTAAAACACACAGAGTGGGGTGTCCCCCCCCCCCCCCATGCATACCAGGCCCTTCGGGTCTTGTATGGATTTTAATGGGAACCCCATGCCAAAAAAAAATGTTTTATAACAGCATGAGGTCCCCCCCAAAATCCATACCAGATCCTTATCAGAAAATGATGCTCTCTTGAACCAAACCTGGCCACATGCCCTCAATGCAAGGGGGTGCTTTGGGGCACCCCCGCCCCAAAGCACCCTGTCCCCATGTTGATGGGGACAAGGGCCTCAACTACACAACCCTGGGCTGCCCCCAGATCCCGCCCCCCCCCCATGTGTACAGCTTGTATAACAGTGTAAATTTGCTGTCCCCCAAAAATAACTCAACACACAGCCAATAATGTCTAAATCCCTGCAACAAAAGTGAGTACACCACTAAGTAAAAATGTCCAAATTGGACCCAAAGTGTCAATATATTTGTGTGGCCACCATTATTTTCCAGCACTGCCTTAACCCTCTTGGGCATGGAGTTCACCAGAGCTTCACAGGTTGTCACTGGAGTCCTATTCCACTCCTCCATGATGACATCACGGAGCTGGTGGATGTTAGAAACCTTGCGCACCTCCACCTTCCGTTTTAGGATGCCCCACAGATGCTCAATAGGGTTTAGATCTGGAGACATGCTTGGCCAGTCCATCACCTTTACCCTCAGCTTCTTTAGCAAGGCAGAGGTCATCTTGGAGGTGTGTTTGGGGTCGTTATGTTGGATTACTGCTCTGCAGCCCAGGGAGGGGGGGGATCATGCTCTGCTTCAGTATATCACAGTACATGTTGGTATTCATGGTTCCCTCAATGATCTGTAGCTCCCCAGTCCCGGCAGCACTCATGCAGCCCCAGACCATGACAATCCCATCACCATGCTTGGCTGTAGGCAACACACACTTGTCTTTGTACTCCTCACCTGGTTGCCGCCACACACACTTGACACCATCTGAACCAAACCAGTTTATCTTGGTCTCATCAGACCACAGGACTTGGTAACAGCAAATCATGTCCTTAGTCTGTTTGTCTTCAGCAAACCGTTTGCGGGCTTTCTTGTGCATCATCTTTCTTCTGGGACAACAGCCGTGCAGAACAATTTGATGCAGTGTGCGGCGTATGGTCTGAGCACTGACAGGCTGACCCCACAATCCTTCAACCTCTGCAGCAATGCTGGCAGCACTCACACATCTATTTCCCAAAGACAACCTCTGGATATGATGCTGAGCACGTGCATTCAACTTCTTTGGTCGACCATGGCAAGGCCTGTTCTGAGTGGAACCTGTCCTGTTAAACCACTGTATGGTCTTGGCCACTGTACTGCCGCTAAATTTCAGGGTCTTGGCAATCTTCTTATAGCCTAGACCATCTTTATATAGAGCAAGGAGAAAGGGAGTAGCTGCTGCTCCAGGTGGGAACCCAAATGAAGATCCACCATAGCTGATAACTCAGGTGCAGGCAATGCACTCGGCAAGGCAGGAACAAAAAAGGTCTCTGGACAGCCGCACTCAAATTGTAGCTTTTATTAAAAGGACAGTACTACAAGTCACAGCAAAAATGAAAATGAAACCTGGCTGCTGACGCGTTTCACACTGGAACTAGTGCTTAGTCATAGCATCAATTCTTTTTTTCAGATCCTCTGAGAGTTCTTTGTCATGAGGTGCCATGTTGAACTTCCAGTGCCCAGCATGCGAGAGAGTGCTCGATAACACCAAATTTAACACACCTGCTCCCCATTCATACCTGAGACCTTGTAACACTAACAAATCACACAGGAAGGAAAAAAAAAAGGCGAATTGGGCCCAATTTGGACATTTTCACTTAGGGGTGTACTCACTTTTGTTGTCAGCGGTTTAGACTTATACAAGTTGTACAATCACTACTTTACATTGTAGCAAAGTGTCATTTCTTTAGTGTTGTCACATGAAAAGACAGAATAAAATATTTACAAAAATGTGAGGGGTGTACTCACTTTTGTGAGATACTGTATATAGGGTTTCTTAAGCTCACGTCTCAGCATTGTTACTAAAATCTTCCAACAAATATACAGACTAGGGATGAGCTTCGAGTTCGAGTAGAACTCATGTTCGACTCGAACATTGCCTGTTCGCCGAACAGCGAACTATTTGGGGTGTTCGCGGCAAGTTCGTATGAACTTTAGAACCCCGTTAAAGTCTATGGGACTCGAATGTTTGAAATCGAAAGTGCTAATTTTAAAGGTCTAATATGCAAGTTATTGTGATAAAAAAGTGTTTGGGGAACTGGATCCTGCCCCAGGGGACATGTATCAATGCAAAAAAAACTTTTAAAAACTTCAGGTTTTTTTTTTTTGCAGCAGTGATTTTAATAATTCCTTTAAGTGAAACAATAAAAGTGAAATATTCCTTTAAATTTCGTACCTAGGGGGGGGGTGTATAGTATGCCTGTAAAGTAGCGCTTGTTTCTCATGCTTACAACTGTCCCTGCACAAAGTGTCATTTCTTAAGGAAAAAAAGTAATTTAAAATCACTCGCGGCTATAATGAATTGTCATTCATAAAAAAAAAATGTGTAGGGGTCCACGGCATTTTTTTAAAAAAATTTGGGGTGGAGTTCCCCTTAAAATTCATACCAGACCTGAAGGGTCTGGAATGGATATTTGGGGGGAACCCCACATCATTTTTTTTTTATTTGACACATAGTTATCCATACCAGACCCTAAAGTGAGTGATTTTAAATGACTTTTTTCCCTCAGAAATTACATTTAGTGCAGGGACAGTTCTAAGCACAGGAAACAAGCGCTACTTTACAGGCATACTATACTACCACCCCTAGGTACGAAATTTAAAGGAATATTTAAATTTTATTGTTTTTTAAAATCATGCTCCTGAAAAAACAGCAGTTTTTTAAAACTTTTTTTGCATTGATACATGTCCCCTGGGGCAGGACCCGGGTCCCCAAACACTTTTTAGGACAATAACTTGCATATTAGCCTTTAAAATTAGTACTTTCGATTTCAAACGTTCGAGTCCCATAGACTTTAACAAGGTTCTAAAGTTCACACAAACTTTTGGTCTGTTCGCAGGTTCTGGTGCGAACCGAACCCAGGGGTGTTCGGCTCATCCCTAATACAGACTGTCCTCACTGTATACCAGCCCCACATATTCTCATTGGAGGTAAGCTTATTACTAGTAATCTTACTTAGCAGTAATGCTGCAATTGCCGCCACGTTCAAGCTTCTAATTGTATTTGCTTGTAAATTTCATTAAAACAATTATTCTAATGCCTCGCCAGTGTAATCATTATGCACCTGGCACAACCAGGCCTAAGGCAGGGCTAAATACGTGAAATACAAATTCTATGAGTGGATGGAACAATCATTGAAACCCAACTGTATATTTTTTGTTAGTTTTTGTAGGTTTGAAGGTTGAAATCCTCGAGAGGCTTATCGCCCTGCCCATTTCATGGTTAAAACAGATCCCGTTTACGCAAGCTTGCATGAATGGTTAGTTGCTTGTGTGTTGTGTACACACGAGGGGGTTGAAAACAATGGAAGCAGACAATGGGCTAGCGGAAGATCCACCCGACATTTCAAAGGCTTTGAAATCTATCCGGTGGGTGTACATGTCTGCGTTTTACACTTACCAGCAGACATGTCGTCCCCCAGCCTCGGCGCATGCGCACTTCCTGGTGATGATGACGCGGCGGCGTACGTCAACCGCGCCGTGAATTTGAGATGGTGTGTGCCATCTCAAACTGATGACATATCCTGGAAATTCCGCACCGTTTTCACGGATATGTCCGACTGTACGCCGCCAAGCATCTGGTGTCACAACTGATCACATGTGCAGTACCATGGTAACTGCAGGTCACACAGAGGCCAAGATGGCAGCTTCCATGGCTGTAAAGGAGAGGAGAGTTTGGTCCCGGTTTTAGGAATCCAAGCAGGGATGGACTGGCCATTGGGACTACAGGGAGTTTCCCGGTGGGCCGATGGCTCAGTGGGCCGGCTTCAGTGACAGCGGACCATCGCCCCCCCCCTCCGCTCCTCTGACTTTCCCTTCCCGCAGCACCCACCTCCTCTCCCCCCGCTGCACTCACCTGGGGGAAACAGAGAAGCAGGGGGAGGACCAGAGGAGCAGGGGGGGGGGGCAACAGAGGAGCATGGGGGAGGGGACAGACAGCTGACTCAACAGCTATGGCCTGGGAGTTTCTCACTTCTGCCTAATCTTGTCCCATAAGGGGGGGGGGGCACCGAACTGATTCTTTTCCCCAGGTGAAATAATGTCTAGCTTTCAACACTGGTACTGCCTATAAAAGTACCAGTACCAGCCGTTCTATTTAATAAAGTAGAACGGCTAGTGGCTAGTAAAGGGGGAGAGGGGCCTTGGGTGGCCGGGGGGGGGGGGTGCGGGAGTTGTCCGGCCACCATGGGAGAGACCTGTCAAAGTGGGACAGTCTGGACACGGCTGATCCTAGGCAGGGTCCGCAGAGGTGGGGGTGCCGAAGCTCCAAAGTGCTCCCCTCCCTCTTCCTTGTCTGTGTCCAGAGGCAGAGCGCTCTTCTTCCATTGGCGGTGTGATGAGAAATGCTCTCCGAGTGCCACCCTCCAAGTAACCAAAGATGCCACGTATTCCACGCCCCCTGCAAAGTGCTTCTGCTCCCAGCGCGCCTGAGCTACAGGGATCTAATGGACAAGTACTGATCTATGGTGACACCTGATGGGGGACACCTTCTGTGGGGGGACTCTGATGGGGGACACTAATGAAGACTTCTTAGGGGAGCATCTCTGTGTTTGAGTCGTAGCCATAGAAACATGTCTAAAAGGGGAGGAGTTAGTAAGATGACTACGCCCAGAAATATCTCTGCACCCAGGCGTCTGTGACCCTAGGATCGGCCCTGAGTCTGGATGAAGTCCAGGGCCAAATTTTTGTCCCAGTCCAGCCCTGAATCCAAGGGACAAACTAAAGCATTTGGCTTTGATGCCCACGGCGTACTTCCAGGTATGGCAGAGAATGTGACTCATTTTCCTTTTCTCTCACATAGCTGTGTTGTTGTTTGGCAATTGGACCATCATGCACCCAGTACTGTAACGTACGGGTGGTGAGATAGTCTTCAGTCCTATGGAGGCTCCAAGTGGTGACTTAGAGCTTACACAGGACTTCTTCTCTTTAGTCCCCCAAAGGATTAGTGGAGGAGCAAAGGGAACTCATGGCTGAGAGAGTTACGAGTATGATGCCCAAAAACATGATTATTCAGTATAATGCGACTACAAAACCACAGTGGGATCTGGTCGTCTTATGACAGCAGAAACGTTGTATGTCTATGAGGTTCAGTCTCTGCACAAGTCATATAAATGTCCTCTCTGAATTCCTTCATATCTCAAGCAGCTTTCTTTCCGCTGCATACCAGCTACCGCCCTTGTTCCGCTGACTGATAAGGCAGGACACAAGTGATAAGCAGGAAGGGCCAAGTTTGGATCCTTGGCCAACATAATCATTAAAACTGGCACAGAGACCATGGGCATTGTGTGGGGTCCACAGGGCATTTCATGGTCAAGTGTGGAGGACAGAGGCTTACATAGCCATGGGCTTCTAATAAGACTAGCTCAGTAAGGATGTTCTCTACTGGTATTGGTATAACTTCTAACTGGGACTGTCCCCGGTTTGGAGCAAAGTCCCTCTGTCCCTCATTTTGGTCTCATCTATATAAATGTATAGAAAACGCACTTTGTATCTATCAAAAAGTGTTTTCCAGCACTAAACCTTTCATCTGATTTCTAAAACGCTGCATTTGTAAATTCCAAAAGCCAATATAAAGGAATAGCAGTGGTAAAAAAAGCACACGTGGGTTTACCTAATCTTGTTTTTTTTTAATACAATTCTCCTTTAACCACTTAAGGACCGCCTACTGCACATATACGTTGGCAGAATGGCACGGCTGTATATATACGTTGGTTCTAGTACCCAGCCGTGGGTCACGGGCACGCGCCCGCGGCGCACTCCCGTGACCCGGTCCAAAGCTCCAGGACCGGGACCGCAGGACTCGCGGACCTGATCGCCGCTGCAGTGCGGCGATCGGTCCCCGGAGCTGAAGAACGGGGAGAGCTGTGTGTAAACACGGCTTCCCCGTGCTTCTCTGTGGCCGCAGCATCGATCACGTCATCCCTGTTATAGGGGGGACGTGATCGATGACGTCACACCTACAGCCACACCCCCCCTACAGTTGTAAACACACACAGGGAACACTCAAATCCTACAGCGCCCCCTTGTGGTTAACTCCCAAACTGCAACTGTCATTTTTACAGTAAACAATGCAATTTAAATGCATTTTTTGCTGTGAAAATGACAATTGTCCCAAAAATGTGTCAAAATTGTCCAAAGTGTCCGCCATAATGTCGCAGTCACGAAAAAAAAATCGCTGATCGCCGCTATTAGTAGTAAAAAATAATTAATAAAAATGCAATAAAACTATCCCTTATTTTGTAAACGTGATAAATTTTGCGAAAACCAACCGATAAACGCTTATTGCGATTTTTTTTACCAAAAATAGATAGAAGAATACGTATCGGCCTAAACCGAGGAAAAAAAAATTATATTTATTTTGGGGGGATATTTTATGGGGGGATATAGCGCAAAAAATAATTATACCACCAAAAGAAATCTCTATTTGTGGGGAAAAAAAAAAATTTTGTAAAAATTGTCATATTGCATTTTTGGTTCTTAAAAGGGGGCGTGGTCATTGTCGCTGCTACTTTTGCTTAGGTGTCCCTCATTCCCATCAAAAATAGCTGGTATTAGCAACCAAATGGCCATAAATTTGCTACACGCGCAGAACAATCCATCCCTTGGTGCATCAGGAAATACTGCACACTGGTATGAAGAGAAACAAAATGAAAGTTCCATCTCAAGTAGGGTGATCAGATGTTCCAGATTTCAGGGGTCAAAAAAGGTGTCCCCGGTTTAACCACTTTGACACCGAAAGTACGGCTTTGTTTGGGAGCCTTAGAACGCCCCCTCGAACATCCGTGACCGCCGGGTCCGGAGGACCCCGCATCACGATCACAATTGATAGCGGAGTACCACGTATCGCTCCGTCCAATGACGGAGCGATCACTTGTAAACAGACCGGCGATGTGCTGACGCCGGTTCCTCCCTCCCTCTCTGCAGTGTGAGAGGAGAGGGGAGGGAGCGGAAAAGACAAATGTAGTCACAGCATCCCTCCCTGCTCAGCAAATCCTTTACTCTGCATGCATACTTTTGGCATACTCTGATATACTATGGTCTCTGGGCAATACTCGGCAATACTCTGGGCAATACTGGCAATACTTGGGGCAAACTCGGCAATACTCTGGGGCAATACTCGTGGCATACTCAGGCATACTCGGCAATACTCTGTGTCTGGGGCTACTGCCTGGGGCAATACTTTTTGCTGATAGGCAATACTCTGTCTGGGGCCTCGGCATTCCCATCTCGGCAAAATAGTTGGGGCAATACTCGGCAATAGGCAATCTCGGCAATACTCTTACTCGGGCCAAGATACTGAAGTAACCAGGGAATGGCCACTCCATACATTTGCTACACGCAGAAGCATCTGATTGTTGTTTCTGAACAATCCATCCCTTGGGGTATGTAATCTTCCTATCAGAATTACATGTTGGGCCCGTGGCCGCACTGTGTGCATGTGTCAGGAAGAATACCATTGAAAAATAACCTGCCTGAAAAAATGACAACTTTAAAAAAACTCACCAGAAAATGTCTTCTTTCCACTGTAGCATGTTAGGGTCTCAAGAAATGAGAGATGCTGTCAGTACAAGATCAAATCGATCAATTTTCTAATTGGTAAATGACCCCACTTTCACCCAGACTTATACAATTTTTTTTTTTTTTTTTTTTAAAAGTATACATTTTAGGCCAAATTTATGAAGAAAAATCTCAAGAAATAGAAAAATTATTATTTTTTGGTTCTTTTTTCATTTATAGATAAAAACCGCAGAGGTGATTCCAAAAGAAAGCTCTATTGTCAGGGGTCAGTCCCCAGAAAAGGTGTCCCTGGTGGTTAAAGAACGCATCCCTGATTTCTTTCCAGCTTTAATAATAGCGGTTCCTGGCCTGGGAGGCCATTTAAAAAAAATAATACAAAAAATCTTTACTATTGGATCAATGCATGAGGCTAGCCTTACTATTGGATCAATGCATGAGGCTAGCCTTACTATTGCATCTACGCATGAGGCTACCCTTACTATTGGATCTACACATGAGGCTACCCTTACTATTGGCATCTACGCATGAGGCTAGCCTTACTATTGAATCTACGCATGAGGCTAGCCTTACTATTGAATCTACGCATGAGGCATAGTCTTACCATCTTGCTACCCTTACTATTGCATCTACGCATGAGGCTAGCCTTACTATTGCATCTACGCATGAGGCTACCCTTACTATTGCATCTACGCATGAGGCTACCCTTACTATTGGATCTACACATGAGGCTACCCTTACTATTGGATCTACGCATGAGGCTAGCCTTACTATTGGATCTACACATGAGGCTACCCTTACTATTGAATCTACGCATGAGGCTAGTCTTACTATTGCATCTATGCATGAGGCTAGTCTTACTATTGAATCTACGCATGAGGCTAGTCTTACTATTGAATCTACGCATGAGGCTAGCCTTACTATTGGATCTATGCATGAGGCTAGCCTTACTATTGGATCTATGCATGAGGCTACCCTTACTAGTGGATCTACGCATGAGGCTGCCCTTACTATTGAATCTACGCCTGAGGCTAGCCTTACTATTTCATCTACGCATGAGGCTAGCCTTACTATTGGATCTACCCATGAGGCTAGTCTTACCATTGGATCTACGCATGAGGCTAGCCTTACTATTGCATCTATGCATGAGGCTAGCCTTACTATTGCATCTATGCATGAGGCTAGCCTTACTTTATCATGACATCATAACCCCTCTTGAGCTCTAACTTTTGCCATCTTTTATATCCCTATAAAGGAATTGTCATACACATAACAGATTATTTAGTACCTGGGCTATTTAAATGTCGCACCTGACAACCCCCCCCCCCCCCCCACCAATAGGGGCTAAAGTATTCACCCCCCCCCCCCATGTATGTGAATTTATGAAGACCTCCCATATAAATGCACAGCATGTCCTCTTACCAGTAGTGTTGAGCGGAATACGCCATATTCGATTTCGCGATATTGCGCCAATATATAGAAGAATATTCGCTAATATCGAATATTCGTGATATTTTATCCAAAAAATTTTTTGCGAAATTCTCATAAACGGAGATCATTTCCTGTATTACTAAAACTAATATGCACTAAACACTAACTCTACACTAACTCTACTTAAAAGAAAAGGAGAATAAGGGGGCAAAAGAAGGGCGGAGAAGATAATCGCGCAATATTCCTTTTGCCGAATATTCGAGTCATTCTGATTGGCTCTGATGCAAAAGAAGGGCGGAGAAGAAAATCGCGCAATATTCCTTATTGCCGAATATTCGAGTTATTTGATGGCTCTGATGCAAAAGAAGGGCCGAGTAGCTGATGCGATTCTTTTATGTTGACAATTCGCAATGCGATTTTTCGGCACATAAAAGAATCGCATCAGCTACTCGGCCCAGGGTCTCTCTCTAATCATACCAGCAATGCTTTTAGACGTCGATGGAGATCACTAGGATGTGATCTGTTTTAAAAATAAATTTGAAAAAATACGAATATTCGCCATAGCGAATATTCGCCGCAATATTCGAGTTATTCGCGAATACTCGAATATGCAATATTCGTAGCGAATATTCGCAATGCGAATATTCGTGAGCAACACTACTTACCAGGATCAGGACATAATGTGAAGAAGTTGCTCTACAAACCGACATTCATGCTTTCAATGCACTGTGGATTCTGAACACACTACCGATGACCCCTGAACATTACTGTAATCCAATAAATACTTCATAAGAATAGTGATACTGTGCAGACCATATATATTAGATTATTGGACAGCATAATCCTATATGTTTTAGAAGCTGTTTATTAAAATGACAGCCCTTGTTTTTTTAGGATAATTTTTTATTTTTTTATTTTTAATGCAACCCAATCACTAAGCAGTCTATTTATTAAAAATGTGCAGTGTGTATGTCTCAGCATTTGCACAGCTATTACTAACAACCCTCGTAATGTGTCTAATATTCGTGAAAGGTCATTTTATATATATTTTTATTCTTTTGATCATCGGCTCCATCTAGTGGGCATAGCGGGTGCAGGTGCCAATAAATTGCCAATGGCACCCCAAACCCGCTTGCAAATGCAGTGCGTTTTCTGCCACCAAATTGCATGGTACTGCAGCACACGTGCGGTTTGGTGCCGTATGATCACCGCTGGGCACCCGCGATCGCTCGTTACAGACATTTAAAGAGAACATAGCAGTAGTTTTCTCTTTTCAGTGCGATGTCTCAATGAAACTTTGGACAGAACCTTAGGTGTGCGCAGGGGGTGTGCCGGATGTACCTGGGCACACCCCAATCACCCCGTGTGGCGCAAATTTCTCCTGCTGGTACCAAATAGTGCCCTCACAGTTGAAAGAGGGTATAATCCAACCCATCATGAAGAAACCCTCCCTGGACCCCAAGGCTGCCGTCCCATAGCCTCAGTACTCTCAAAGATAATGGAAAAAGTAGTTACAACAGCTGCAACAGCATCTAGATACCTACAAGCTACTTGACCCATTGCAATCAGGCTTCCGTCCCGGATTGGGACGGAAACAGCATTGCTGAAAGTATGGGACGATGTTCTCAAGGCCGCAGACGAAGGAGAATCTTGTCTCCTGGTTCTGTTGGACCTAAGTGCAGCTTTCGACACTGTAGACCACAATCTGTTACTGACTCGGCTTACTGAAGTGTCGCAGAAGGCGATTTATCTTGGTTCTCCTCTTTTTTGGAAAACCGATCGCAAACAGTGAAGTTAGGACCTTTTACGTCTGAAAAACGCGCAGTAACATGCGGAGTCCCTCAAGGATCGCCTCTGTCACCAGTGCTATTTAACATCTTCGTCCTCTTTTTGAGATTATTAGGTGCTTTATCACTCATATGCAGACGACACGCAATTGTATTTCCGCATGCAACAGACAGGATCACCACCTCAATCTAGAGACATGTCTCTCTTTGATAGAGGACTGGATGACAAAGAGTTATCTTAAACTCAATGGAGCGAAAACAGAACTTCTTCTGTTTCACGCCAAGCGTAGGAATCAACTCAACAGCGTGGACTCCCCCGCCTATTTTGGGCAAGCTCATCATAGCGCCTCAAAAGCCTAGGGGTCATTTTTGACTTTATGACAATGGACGCCAAGTGGTCACGGATCTCACCATCTACTGTGCCTACTACGCAGACTTACTCCCATCCCTAAAGAAGAAGCGGTCGTGGTACAATTGTAAACAGGCTGGATTATGCAAATGCCCTTTACCTGCCCTATCGCTCGTCTGCAAGTCGTTCACCACTGGGCCCTGGGCACCTTCACTGAGATCCCTTCATTGGCTGCCAGTTAAAGACAGAATTGCTTTTAAAGCTCCTGTCTTACCATAGATGTGTCCATGCCCCCCTTTACTTATGCATAAAAGCGCATAATCCAAATCCTGATCCACGAATCAGAACCTGCCCAGGTTGCCCTGCAAGTCCAAAGGAGAAAGAAGATTTGCGATCCAGGGTCCCAGACTATGGAACTCTTTACCAACCCATTCTGAACCACCTAGCTACTTTTCCTCAAAGGAGACAGGAACAACAAGCGCCCAGAGGCGATTCTCGCATGTGCCGCGCTATATAAGTTTTCATTCATTCATTCAAAGACCTCAAACGGGCCTCCTAAAAAAAAAATACTGACACCGCCCACTGCCCTACTAACACCATACCCTGCCCTACTGACACCATGCCCTGCCCTACTGACACAGTCCATGTTTTAATACATTTGGAGAGCATACACTAATGCATAAGGCTGTGCACACCTATGGACAGAACTGTATAGATAGGAAGGGAAGGCGGGAATCACTAGTGTGCAAATTTCAGCCTGAGCTACTGTGCTTTGTAAACAGCAGAGGACATCAGATTCCTGGTCCCCTGCTGCACTCAGTGGTTTGATCCACTGGCCTGCACTCTGGTGTACTGTATTAACACAAGGGAGGGTGGGGGGACTCTCAGAAGTATCAGATTCTGCAGAATCTTCAGGCACCACTTTCCTCATTACAGCTGTGATCGGTGCAATGGGCAGCAGTAGAGACCAATAATGTTTTCTTTGCAGGGAGAACTTTATCGTAAGCCTTCATTTTAGCGACCCAGTTGCTTTAAATCTCAATTTTAAAATAGTTATCCCCCCCGATCTTCTATTTTACTGCTAAAATCAAGCCCGTTTGGAACCTGGCGTTATGATAAACTGACCCCCATGTATGCAGAATTTGTGTTCTATTTTGTTTACTTGCTGCTGTATCATCTTCATACATCCCTAGGTACTGAAAGGATAGTCAGGCTTATTGTGATGTATAATAATGATGCAAGTGCTACACCTAGTGGTCATATTTAGGTACTGCTGAAATCGATAATATGCAAAAGGTTTACAAGCATAATGCATAATTGTATTCTGATAGCGAGGAGATCAAGTGGAAAATATCAGACAGACGGTACAGAAGTGGATCGGTAAATCATGGATTTCCGGCTTAACACTAACCATTCTTTGAAATGTTCCCTCCTCCTCCTACCTATCCTGCATACCCTGTATAAAAAGATTGGTGGAAATTAAGAAATTACCGCTCCAGGTTTATAGGCTGTGCTGATAAAGAACTTCAATCAAGTGCTAGCCCCAGCTCCCTCCGTGGATATGTAAAATAGAGAAGAAATGGCTGCACAGCGAAGAAAGTCCAATTTGACGTTTATTGAATCACCCAAGTGACACCAAAACAGGGCCGATCCTAGGCAGGGTGCAGAGGGTGCTTTGCACCCAGGCGCCTGCAGAGGTGGGGGCACCGAAGTGGCAGATTTCTCCCCTCCCTCCTCCTCTCCTTGTTTGTGTCCGTCCAGAACTAGTGTTCCGAGCAGAGGTGTGTGTCTGTCCAGAACTGATGTGTCTCTGAACATCTCCTGTACTATGTCTGCAGTCTCTGATCATCTCCTGTACTATGTCTGCAGTCTCTGACCGTCTCCTGTACTATGTCTGCAGTCTCTGACCGTCTCCTGTACTATGTCTGCAGTCTCTGACCGTCTCCTGTACTATGTCTGCAGTCTCTGACCGTCTCCTGTACTATGTCTGCAGTCTCTGACCGTCTCCTGTACTATGTCTGCAGTCTCTGACCGTCTCCTGTACTATGTCTGCAGTCTCTGATCATCTCCTGTACTGTCTGCAGTCTCTGACCGTCTCCTGTACTATGTCTGTAGTCTCTGACCATCTCCTTTACTATGTCTGCAGTCTCTGACCATCTCCTATATCATGTCTGTAGTATGTCTGGGGGTCTCTCTAACAGACTCTCCAACAGAAGCCCTCTCTGTGTCCATCAGAGTTTCCCCCCTCCAGGTCCCAATAAAAGTACTCCGCATCTCTTCCTGTTTATTGTTAAGAGATCATGTAAGGATCCCAGGGTAATAAAGACTTTGTGGGAGAGCATCTTTGTGGTTATTGCTATAGAAACATTTGTAAAGGGGAGGAGTTAGTAAAATGACCACGCCCATGAGGGGGCACCAGAAATATTTTCAGAGGGGGGCACTTTGGCAGCGGCAATACACAGTCGCATTTTACCCTTTCTTCGGCCGCTAGTGGGTTTAAAAGTGCCCCCCCCCCCCCCACGTTAAAATGTAAAAACACCCCACTGTGCCCCCTGCATCTTTCAATATCTCTTTGTCACTACTGTGTACCCCCTCTCCACAACTGCACCCCTTTACATTACTCAGCACCCTACATCACTGGACCCCTTTACATTACACAACACCCCTTTCCCTTGACTGAAACACTACACTATATTGACAGTATATTTATTTCAGGTCTAAAAGAGGAACCTTTTGGAATGAGGGACAAATGGATTTGATTCCAGAAGAGGGACAGGCACTCTAAATAAGGGACAACTAGAGGGGAGGGGAGCACTGCAGTCATCGCTTAAATCGGCCCCAGGGCCAGTTCGGCCCTGCTCCTGGCTCTCCCTGGTGATTCCAGGGGGGGGGGCAAACGACCTCCCTTGCCCTATGGAGCGGACGCCCATGCAGACGCCTGTGACCCTAGGATTGGCCCTGCACCAAAATACAGTCTTGTACATATAAAAAGACTGGTGTAGTTTCCTATCGATGTAGGGCGTTTATATTGTAGCTCCATTCACATAAATGGGTCAAACTCGCTTGAGTGGGTGCCTGTCGAACGAGGCAGGGGGGTTCATTTTACCAGGTATACAGCCCGGAGACGCTGCATGTCCGTCTATAGTTGGGGGCAGTAAAATCTCTGCTCAACTCCCTGTTTTTGTTATGTACCATCCGCCCACACTCAGGGAAAGATGGCGGCGATGGAGGAGAGGAACGAGCACCGATGCAGGGGCTTTGATCGCAGATAATACATAATGAGCTAGTATGCTATGCATACTAGCTCATTATGCCTTTTTCTTGCAGGGTTTTTTCTTCAGATTTTTTTTTAAGAGGGTTTACTTCCTCTTTAAGACCACCCCCACTATTTGATGTGATTTGGAGGGTGTGTGTGGGGGAAGGGGTTCGTGTTGAGTTCCAGCAAAGGTACGTTTGGAGATGGAGAAGAAAGGGCACAGAATTTAATGAAAAGAACCTCTGTCCAACTGTTAAGCATGGGGGTGGATCAATCATGGTTTGGGGTTGTATTGCAGCCAGTGGCACAGGGAACATTTCACGAGTAGAAGGAAAAATGAATTCAATAAAATTTCAGCAAATTTTGGATGGTAACTTGATGCCATCTATGAAAAGCTGAAGTTAAAGAGAGGATGGCTTCTACAAATAGATAATAATACTAAACAGACGGGGGATTACATCAAGAGAAGCGTAAACTGAAGGTTTTGCCATGGCCTTCACAATCTCCTGACCTCAACATAATTGAAAATCTATGGATAGACCTTAAAAGAGCAGTGCGTGACAGACAGCCCAGAAATCTCAAAGAACTGGAAGACTTTTGTAAGGACGAATGGGCAGAGAATACCTCAAACAAGAATTGAAAGACTTTTGGCTGGCTACAAAAAGCGTTTACAAGCTGTGATACTTGCCAAAGGGGGCAGTACAAGATAAGAACTCTGCAGGGTGCCCAAACTTTTGCAGACGCCATTTTTTTGTTTTCTGTAATTTTGAAAGTGTAAATAATGGAAATAAAATCTAACTTTTTTTGACATATAAGAATGTCTAATCTGTAATTTGATGCCTTTTCGAGATTTTTCCATCTTTCTTTGGCTTCGTTATGCACATTAATACAAATTTTTACCTGGGGTGCCCAAATGTTCGATCCCCACTGTATATATACACATGCACACACATATGTGTTCGAGCTTTGGGGTGCACACCCCAATGCAATAGGCTATCAGCTTTTATATTTTTACCCTCCTTAATGTGAACCTCAGAGTAAACCTTTTAATTACCACCCCATTCTTGGGCTAACACCCCCCTGTACATTCACCAATCCATTAGTCTATCACCACCCAACATAACTCTACAGTACGCACATGACCCTCTCATCCCTCCATCTCAGCACAGATGGCGGTTAATCTTATTGACCCCAACTCCAGACACAACTTCTTTGTTTTTTTTTTTAACTTTTGAATAGAGGAGGGACGGGTTAGAACATCGGTCAGGTTTTAAAGGCTGTATCCATGTTTGAGATTTAATATGTCTGGGTCTCCGGAAGTTTTTTCTCATTTTGCTGTTTTTAAAATGATCAGAAAACTTTAAAGGGCCCCTCTTCTAACTCACTCCAAAGCACGCTTGTAGCGTCAACTGTGACACAACGGGGCTGATTTACTAAAACTGGAATCTGGTGCAGATGTGCATAGTGATCAATCAGCTTCAAATTTTAGCTTGTTCAATTTACCACTTAAGACCCGAACCATTTCGCAGGATAAGGACCTTGCCCCTTTTTGCGATTCGGCACTGCGTTGCTTTAACTGACAATTGCGCAGTCGTGCGACGTGGCTCAAAACAAAATTGGTGTCCTTTTTTCCCCACAAATAGAGCTTTCTTTTAGTGGCATTTGATCACCTCTGCGGTTTTTATTTCTTGCGCTATAAACAAAAATAGAGCGACAATTTTGAAAAAAAATGCAATATTTTTTACTTTTTGCTATAATAAATATCCCTAAAAAAAAGATATAAAAAAAAACTTTTTTCCTCAGTTTAAGCTGATACGTATTCTACCTATTTTCGGTAAAAAAAAAATAAGCGTGAATTGATTGATTTGCGCCAAATTTATAGCGGGATAGTTTTATGGCATTTTTATTATTATTATTTTTTTACTACTAATAGCAGCAATTAGCGATTTTTTTTTCATGACAGCGACATTATGGCGGACACATTGGACAATTTTGACACATTTTTGGGACCATTGTCATTTTCACAGCGAAAAGTGGTATAAAAATGCATTGACTACTGTGAAAATGACAATTGCAGTTTAGGAGTTAACCACTAGGGGGCACTGTAGGGGTTAAGTGTGACCTCATATGTGTTTCTAACTGTAGGGGGCAGGGCTGGAGGTGTGACATCAGTGATCGTCTTTCCCTATATCAGGGAACAGACGATCAGTGACATTTCCACAATTAACAACGTGGAAGGTGCGTTTACACTCGCCTCCCCCCGTTCTTCAGCTTCTATGACTGATCGCAGGACACCGGCAGCGATCGGGTCCCGCAGGCGTGGAGCTGCGGACCGGGTCACGAGCGCAGCGGCGGGCTCACGACCCCATGGCTGGGCTCTTAAAGAGGACATACAGGTACGCGATTGTGCCCAGCCGTGCCATTCTACCGACATATATCGGCGTGAAGGGGTCCTTAAGTGGTTAAAGTGGAAGTAAACCCATCTCTTTGATAGTTTAACCACTTCAGCCCCGAGCCTGTTTTTCAGATTCGGTGCTTACGAGACTAAAACAGTTTTTTTTGCTAGAAAATTATTTAAAACCCCCAAACATTATATATTTTTTTTTTCTAACACCCTAGAGAATAAAATGGCGGTCATTGCAATACTTTTTCTCACACCGTACTTGCGCAGCGGTCTTACAAGCGCACTTTTTTTGGAAAAAAATCACTTTCTTGAATTAAAAAATAAGACAACAATAAATTTGGCCCAATTTTTTTATATATTGTGAAAGATGATGTTACGCCGAGTAAAATGATACCCAACATGTCACGCTTAAAAATTGCGCCCGCTCGTGGCATGGCGTCAAACTTTTACCCTTAAAAATCTCGATAGGCGACGTTTAAAAAATTCTACAGGTTGCATTTTTTGAGATGCAGAGGAGGTCTAGGGCTAGAATTATTGCTCTCGCTCTAACGATCGCGGCGATACCTCACTTGTGTGGTTTGAACACCGTTTTCATATGCGGGCGCTACTCGCGTATGCGTTTGCTTCTGCGCGCGAGCTCGTCGGGACGGGGCACTTTAAAAAAAATTTTTTTTTGGTTTTCGTTTTTATTTCTATTTATTTTATAATGTTTAACACTGAAAAAAAAAAAATTATCACTTTTATTCCTATTACAAGGAATGTAAACATCCCTTGTAATAGAAAAAAGCATGACAGGTCCTCTTACATATGAGATCTGGGGTCAAAAAGACCTCAGATCTCATATTCAGGCTTAAATGCAAAAAAAAAAAAAGAAAAAAAAAAGTCAAAATGTAAACAAATTAAATGTCTCTTTAAGAGGCTGGGCGGAGAGCGGCGGGAGAGCGGCGGGAGGGGGGGGCACCCTCTCCCGCCGCCGGTAACGGCGATCTCGCGGCGAATCCGCCGCGATGACCGCCGTTATCGTTAACAGGACCGCCCCACGAAGAGATGGATATCTCGGTTGTGGCAGCAGCTGCTGCCGTTACCGAGATATCCATCTTCAAAAAAATGACGTCTTTGGACGTGGGGCCGGTCAGAAGTGGTTAAAAAAAAACAGTTAACATTCCCGGAATGCTGGATATGCTAGCTGTCACATTTGTTTGTGCTCTCAACCAAACTGTCAAACCATCCAATGGCTGGTTTTATAACTGATCACATGTGCAGCATCATGGCAGTTGTAGATTAAACAGAGGCCAAGATGGCAGCTTCCTTGGCTGAAGACGATAGGAGGGTTTACTTCCACTTTAAGCTTTAAAAAATAAAACAACACACACATGGAAGCCGAATAGTTTCCATTCACAGTTGCACTCGATTTTGAACTCTCCAGCTTTAGTAAATGAACCCCTATGTGTCATTGATCTCTCTCTTTTTTTTTTTAATTAGATAAGTTTTTAATTTTGTTTTCAAAGTGAAAGCATATAAACAATCCTCCAGGGTGTATCCATAGAGTAATACAGTTAGCACAGCGCTAAGAAAAGGAAAAGTACAGTTCTATTACTGACAGGAGTTATGACAGCAGATTCTCACAAAGGTCACAAAACATAAAAGATCAGGAAAGGGCATTTTAAAAAAGGGCAGTTTATAATGCCAAAAGACAAAAGAGACCTTTAATTGTCAAACCTGTGCATGGAATTGTCTAGATAAAATGCTCTTAATACAGGAATTTACCCATAAGAACTTGATAAAAAATAATGTTCTTTAGCAAGGAACAGACATTCCACATTAATTATTCTACCAACATTAGTGTGTGCTGTAAAATTGCCTTCACCATTGCTCCCGTTTCTTCTTGATAGAGGCTTGCATCTTGCTGAAGCCCAGAGCCCCTGAGCAACAGTAAATCTTTATGCCGCGTACACACGATCATTTTTTGTGATGAAAAAAAACGACGTTTTCTGTGAAGTAAAAAACGACGTTTTTGAAACGTCACTTTTCAAAGACAATTTTGCATACACACCATCGTTTTTTCACAAAAAGCGAGGTTACGTTCACCACTCTTTTCCATTGAAGCTCGCTTCATAACTAGCTTCTGGGCATGCACGGGTTGAAAAACGTCGTTTTGAAAGACGTTTTTGCTACACACGGTGACTTTTTGTGAAACAAAAAACGACGTTTTGAAAAATGACACAAAAAATTCAAGCATGTTCGAATTTTTTTTTGGTCGTTTTTTTGAAGACAAAAAACGACGTTTTGCCCACACACGATCAATTTAAATGACGTTTTAAAAAACGTTTTTTTTCATCGCAAAAAACGACCGTGTGTACGCGGCATTAGGCTGTCAGCAGATCGACTTCTAGTGGCTCTGGTTTTCAGTACAGTGCCAAAAATGGAGTGCAACTGAGCATGTGTAAAGCAGACTGAGACAGTGTATTAACCACTTAAGGACCGCCTCCTGCACATTTACGTTGGCAGAATGGCACGGCTGGGCACAAGCACCCACGACCCGGTCCGAAGCTCCGCGACCACAGGACCTGATCGCCGATGGAGTCCCGCGATTGGTCCCCGGAGCTGAAGAACGGGGAGAGCCGTATGTAAACACAGCTTCCCCGTTCTTCACTGTGGCGCCGTCATCGATCGTGTGATCCCTTTTATAGGTAAACACAATCGATGACTGTAACGAGACCCTTGCTCGCTCGGTTCCGCTCTCCCGACACTCCTCTGCTACTATTGGATCAGATTGCAGATCGCAACGTCTGATGGTTCGGTCATCCAAGGCTCCAGGATCCGAACTACAGCTATGTGCCGTTCGAAATCCATTAGAACAAACACCAGGCAGGCTGTAAGTTCAAACAGGAAGACTTTTATTGGAAGCACACAACACACTTTTATACAGACTTTGGAACATCCCGCCCCCAACAACCGCTTTCCTATTGGTCAATTGTAAAGTACATATAACATGTAGTTCTCCTTCAGGTCCTCTTAGCCATGCAAATGACAATGACGTCACACCTACAGCCACACCCCCTCAGTTAGAAACACAGATGAGGTCATACATAACCCCTTCAGCGCCCCCTTGTGGTTATCTCCCAAACTGCCATTGTCATTTTCACAGTAAACAATGCATTTTAAATGAATTTTTTGCTGTGAAAATGACAATTGTCCCAAAAATGTGTCAAAATTGTCCGATGTGTCCGCCATAATGTCGCAGTCACGAAAAAAAATCGCTAAACACCATTAGTAGTAAAAAAAAAAAAAAAAAAAAATGAATAAAAATGCAATAAAACTATCCCCTATTTTGTAACGATATCAATTTTGCGGAAACCAACCGATAAACGCTTATTGCAATTTTTACCAAAAATAGGTAGAAGAATATGTATCAGCCTAAACAGAGGAAATTATTTTTTTTTATATATTTTTGGGGGATATTTATTATAGCAAAAAGTAAAAAATATTGCATTTTCTTCAAAATTGTCGCTCTATTTTAGTTTATAGCGCAAAAAATAAAAACCGCAGAGGTGATCAAATACCACCAAAAGAAAGGCCTATTTGTGGGGAAAAAAGGACGCCAATTTTGTTTGGGAGCCACGTCGCACTTCCGTGCAATTGTCAGTTAAAGCGACGCAGTGCCGAATCGCAAAAACTGTCTGGGTCCTTTAGCTGCCTGAAGGTCTGGGTCTTAAGTGGTTAAAGTGGCGGCAAACCCCTAATTGTCACTTGTACCTATAGGCAAGCCTAGAATGAGGCTTACTTATAGGTAGTGAAAATATCTCCTAAACGTGCGCCATTTAGGAGATATTTATCTTGTAGTGTGCCGATGATGTCATCGGCTCATGCCCTGTGAAGAAACGGACCTCCGTGCCGTTTCTTCACTCGCAAGTGCCGTGACGTCACAAGGCTCTGGCCAGTCACAGAGCCGAAGTTCATGGACCCGGAAGGAAGAGGGGCGAAGATAAATGCGGCCTTCTTTGTTTGCAGGTAAGTGCCATATAATGGGCTAGTATGCAATGCATACTAGCCCATTGTGCTTTTACTATGCAGACGAACAAAGAGGAAGTAAAACCCATCAGGGTTTACTTCCTCTTTAACCACTTGCCGCCCAGCCTATAGCAGATTGACGGCCGGGAAGTGGTTCTGTTTTCCTGACTGGGCAGTGCGGCGATCACGAGTGCGGCGTGTCAATCTGACACGCCGCATCTCCAATCGTGATAAGAAGCCTCTGTCAGAGGTTTCTTACCACGTGATCAGCTGTGACCAATCAACCAGGAAGTGCCGCTAAAAGGGCGTTCCTCGATTCGCGCTGACAGGGAGAGCCGATAGGCTGCTCTCCCTGTCAGAGGGGGGGGGGGGGGGGTCTGTGCTGATAATCAGCACATTGATTATCAGCACAACAATAATAGTCTGCCAGTGCCCACCACAGTGCCAATCAGAGCCCAAAGTGCCAATCAAAGCCCAGCAGTAACATCTGTCAGTAACTAGTCAGTACCTCATCATCAGTGCTGCCCATCAGTGCCACCTGTCAGTGCCAATCAATACCACCCATCAGTGCCAATCAGTGCCGCCTAACACTGCCTATCAGTGCCACCTATCAGTGCCGACTATTGGTGCCCATCAGTGCTGCATATCAGTGCCCAGCAATTGTACATATCGGTGCCTCCTCATCTGTGCCCATCAGTGCCATCTCATCAGTGAAGGGGAAAACAACATTTTATGGCAGAAACTAAAAAAAAAAAAAAAAAACAGTCCTTTCACCATGTATTTCATAAACTGAATTCTAACATATGATGGATTGCTTTTTTTTTTTAAAAAAACATGGTCTCTGGAAAAGCAAAACTAGGTTTAAAAATCAGGAGCCGTTGATACCTTTACAACCCCTTTAATGATAATTTTTTTCCCTAAATAGCTTCCTTTACCTTAGTGCAGTCCTCCTTCACTTACCTCATCCTTCCATTTTGCTTTTAAATGTCCTCATTTCTTCTGAGAAATCCTCACTTCCTGTTCTTCTGTCTGTAACCCCACACAGTAATGCAAGGCTTTCTCCCTGGTGTGGAGTGTCTTGCTTGCCCCCTCCCTTGGACCACAGGAGAGTCAGGACGCTCTCTACGTTGCAGAAAGAGAAAAGAGCTGTGTGTTAGTGGGCGTCCGGACTCTCCTGTCCTGATCAAGGCTGCTCTGTCGAAAACCATTGCACAGCAGGTAAGTACGATGCGTTTATTATTTTAAACCAAAAAAAACAAAAAAACAAGCCTTTAGAACCACTTTAAATATTTAGAAAGTATTTCCTCCACAGTGCCTGCAGCTACAGAGGTCAGTGAGGGCTTGTTTTAAAACACATTTACTGCCTATTAACTCCTATATGACAGAAACATTTATGTAGCGGCAAAGTGGGTGGGCCTTAAAGTGGAAGTAAACCCATCGATTTTAACAGTTTCAAAAAGCAGTTAAATTTCAGGCATGCCGGGATTGCCAACTGTCACATTGGTTGTGCTCTCAACCAAACTGTCAAACCATGCAATGGCTGGTGTCATAACTGATCACATGTGCAGCACCACGCAGTTGAAGATTAAACATAGGCCAAGATGGCAGCTTCCTTGGCTGAAAATGATAGAAGGGTTTACTTCCACTTTAAAGTAATACTATGGGTTAGGTTTTTTTTTTTTTAAATAACAAACATATCATACTTACCTCCACTGTGCAGTTCATTTTGCACAGAGTGTCCCCGAACGTCCTTTTCTAGGGTCCCACTGCAACTCTCTTGGCGCTTCCCCGCAGGAGTTAACCCCTTCTGGGAAGCTCTTCCTGGTTCAAATACCACCAAAATAAAGCTCGATTTGTGGGAAGAAAATAATAAAAATTAGTTTGGGTGCAGTGTTGCATGACCGCGCAATTGTCATTCAAAGTGCGACAGAGCTGAAAGCTGAATATTGTCTTGGGCAGGAAGGGAAGAAAGTGCCCGGAATTGAAGTAGTTAATGTATTTTAAATAGTATAGACACTTAGTTTTAATAAAACAATATTTATCTGCGCTAAGGGTCATTATCCAACTGTCATTATCTAAGACCCCTTTCACACTGAGGAGTTTTTCAGGCGGTACAGTGCTAAAAACAGCGCTGCTATACCGCCTGAAAAACTCCTTCACTGCCTACTCAATGTAAAAGCCCGAGGGCTTTCACACTGAGGCGATGCGCTGGCGGGAAAGAAAAAAAATCTCCTGCCAGCAGCATCTTTGGAGTGGTGAGGGGAGCGGCGTGTATACCGCTCCTTCCCATTGAAAACAATGGGAGACCGCGGTAATACTGCCCGCAATGCGCCTCTGCAGAGGCGCGCATTGCGGGCAGTATTAAGCCTTTATCGGCCAATAGCGGGGGTTAATACCGCACCACTAGCGGCCAAATCCCACGGTAAATCCGACGGTATATCGCCGCTATACCACCACCGTGGCTCCCGCCCCAATGTGAAAGGGGCCCAAGTGTCATTATCCAAGTGTCTAATATTTTTTATGTTTTACATCGCTATACCTGAAAAGGGGGCCAGCCTGAAATCTTATAGCAGGGATACATTTTCTGACTAAAGTGCCACTTTAAAGACTGTGCATCTGTTCAATTCATGTATCCACTGCCCACCGAGGGAGGTGGTGAGGAGACCCATTGTAAGGCTTTTTGTGGGCTAGAAGCTACGATCCCAGAGCTTGGCTATAGATCCAAGTGTGGCAATGGATGTGCAATCATCAGGGGAGAAACATTTAAAATATCCCAAGAGACATGTCTGGGGATCAGCCAACAGATTTGTACTAAAAAGTCCTTTGACTGCGTATACAGTAACCTACAAGGGACAGGGAGCAGGAGAACCAGTATACTTTACAAGGGAAGGGAGCAACACAGTATAGTCTCTACCACAAGGGACAGGGAGCAGGAGAAAACGGGTATGTCACTTGCAGCACTGTCACTATAGTCCTATACAAGGGACAGGGAGCAGGAGAACATCAGTATAGCATGGCTACCACTAGGGACAGGGAGCAGGAGAACTGTCAGTATAGTCTCTACTACAAGGGACAGGGAGCAGGAGAACTGTCAGTATAGTCACTAAACTACAAGGGACAGGGAGCAGGAGAACTGTCAGTATAGTCACTACCACAAGGGACAGGGAGCAGGAGAACTGTCAGTATAGTCTCTACCACAAGGGACAGGGAGCAGGAGAACTGTCAGTATAATCTCTACTACAAGGGACAGGGAGCAGGAGAACTGTCAGTATAGTCTCTACTACAAGGGACAGGGAGCAGGAGAACTGTCAGTATAGTCACTACCACAAGGGACCGGGAGCAGGAGAACGGTCAGTATAGTCACTACCACAAGGGTCAGGGAGCAGGAGAATGGTCAGTATAGTCACTACCACAAGGGACAGGGAGCAGGAGGACTGTCAGTATAGTACTACCACAAGGGACCGGGTCACAGTATAGTCAGGAGACAGGGAGCAGGAGAACTGTCAGTGTAGTCACTACCACAAGGGACAGGGAGCAGGAGAACGGTCAGTATAGTCACTACCACAAGGGTCAGGGAGCAGGAGAATGGTCAGTATAGTCACTACCACAAGGGACAGGGAGCAGGAGGACTGTCAGTATAGTCACTACCACAAGGGACCGGGAGCAGGAGAACTGTCAGTATAGCCAGTAAACTACAAGGGACCGGGGCTCTGGAGAAAATATATTGGTGTAGTAGCAATAGTATTAAACTATAACAATTTATATTATGGAAAAGTATTAATGCTTTTACACACAATTACTCCGAATACAACAGTTTTTAACTGTAGCTTATTTTTTTTTTGTAGAACTACAACTATTTGCTGAAGAGGGCCTCTAGGCAGTATGCTGAGACATTTCCATAAAGCAAAGAGACACGCCCCCAGTCCAGCAAAGAGACACGCCCCCAGTCCAGCAAAGAGACACGCCCCCAGTCCAGCAAAGAGACACGCCCCCAGTCCAGCAAAGAGACACGCCCCCAGTCCAGCAAAGAGACACGCCCCCAGTCCAGCAAAGAGACACGCCCCAGCTTCAAACTGCAAATTGGACTTTATGGAAGATTGACAAGAAGAAAGACATTGTTGAAAGAAAACCATAAGAAGTCCAATTTGTCAGGCCAAAATCACCAGGGTATGTAAACTTTTGATCATTTGGGTAGTTTCTGTTGTCATTATTAGTGTTGAGCGGAATACGCCATATTCGATTTTGCGCGAATATATAGAAGAATATTCGCGAATATTCGCCAATATCGAATATTTGTGATATTTAATCCAAAAAAAATTTTGCGAAATTTCGCTAATGCGAAAATGATTGCGAAATTCTCATAAAACGGAGATCATTTCCTGTATTACTAAACTAATATGCACTAAACACTAACTCTACTTAAAAGAAAGGAGAATAAGGGGGCAAAAGAAGGGCGGAGAAGATAATCGCGCAATATTCCTATTGCGCGATTATCTTCTCCGCCCTTCTTTTGCATCAGAGCCAATCAGAATAACTCGAATATTCGGCAAAAGGAATATCGCGCAATATTCCGTTTGTTGAATATTCGAGTTATTCTGATTTGCTCTGATGCAAAAGAAGGGCCGAGTAGCTGATGCGATTCTTTTATGTTGCCGAAAATTTGCAATGCGAATTTTCAGCAACATAAAAGAATCGCATCAGCTACTCGGCCCAGGGTCTCTCTCTAATCATACCAGCAATGCTTTTAGACGTCGATGGAGATCACTAGGATGTGATCTGTTTTAAAAATAAATTTGAAAAAATTTGAATATTCGCCATAGCGAATATTCGCCGCAATATTCCAGTTATTCGCGAATACTCGAATATGCAATATCCGTAGCGAATATTCGCAATGCGAATATTCGTGAGCAACACTAGTCATTATGGATTTAAAAAGAGTAAACCTAAGAGTAAATTGAACATAGATGGCTTCAGCCAAACATTAACCTAGTTAACTTAAAAAAAATAAAAGAATTCTCAGAAAAATGGCCAAGAAATCATAAATTCTGCCAGGGTATGTAAACTTATGAGCACAACTGTACACACACACTTATGTATATAATATATAAAAAATGTAAGAAGTCGTTGAGTGATAACTTATTATACACATATATATTATATTATTATGCAGTAAGAGGAAGGCAAACAAGTATTATGGAAAAAATACAGCAAGGACTCTAGGGGGCGTGAGAACGCTAGAAATAATTTCTGTTGTCACTCCTGTTGCTAGGTCATCACAGACAAACTTGTATATTATCTTTATTTTACCTTTATTATCTCTGATAACACACAACTATCCGCAAATTATACCGACTTCAAACATGAATTTGTCCTCCCTACCTTACAAAAGAAATTCAGAAGCCAGTAAACTGCTATTACTCATCAACCATATCCCAGAGGTAGAAGAATGCTCTATTTTTAGTGAATACATATTTTGAGTGATTGTTGCCTTGTTTTTTTATGCAACCTTGAAATTTTTTACACATCTGCTCATCCATATTTTCATTGGCATACATAGGTGTGTGCAGCCTATTGCATTAGGGTGTGGACCCCAAAGCTCAAACACTACCTACGGATCGCTCACTATCTTTATTCAGAAAGAGAAGGGGCCAATAAATAACATATTTACTGGCCCCTTCCCCCTCATTCATCCTAAAACATCCCTTCAAAAACAGCCAGCAGGAGTGGAGGGAAGTGCTAGGGCAGTAGGGAGAATCTATGCTGCACAGGGTGATTAGGTTGTGCCTAGGCACACCCTGTGCGCACACCTATGTTGGTATAGTCTCTTCTATATGGCATCTGCAAATTTTTGGGAACAATATTAATTAATAGCAGGTAGATGTGTATAAAGACTATATTGAAAATGTAGAACGTACTGCTGTATAGATAGTGTTACTCATTATGATTTTGTTTGTAACCTTAAAGATTTATGCAAGTTCTCCCTGAGAAAGCGGGCTTTTGTCCTACGAAACACGTTGAAGATAAAGAATTTTATGCAAGAGCCTCTTTGTGATCAAATAGGAGCTCAGATAATATACTGGCATGATCTCTAACTGTACTTTGTTTTCAAATACCTGGAAGTCGAACATTCATATTTTAATGCCGCGTACACACGATCACTTTATGTGATGAAAAAAAAAAAGACGTTTTCTGTGAAGTAAAAAACGACGTTTTTGAAACGTCACTTTCAAAGACGATGTTGCCTACACACCATCGTTTTTTCACAAAAAGTGAGGTTACGTTCACCACTCTTTTCCATTGAAGCTCGCTTCATAACTAGCTTCTGGGCATGCGCGGGTTGAAAAAGGCCGTTTTAAACAACGTTTTTTGCTACACACGGTGACTTTTTGTGAAACAAAAATGACGTTTTGAAAAACGACACATAAAATTGAAGCATGCTTCAATTTTTTTTTGTCGTTTTTTACAAGACATAAAACGACGTTTTCCCATACACACGGTCAATGAAATTGAAGTTTTTAAAAACGTCATTTTTTTTCATTACATAAAGTGATCGTGTGTACGCGGCATAATGTGTAATTCTTAATGTATTGTATAATAAAAACGTTTTTTTTTTTTTATTTTTTTATCTGGTGTGGTACCTCAGAAGTCCTAGTAGTTCTTTTTTTGGTAGGGAATCAACTATTTTTCATTGGTATATACATTATGGGCCAGATTCTCAGCGGCGATACGACGGAGTATCTCAGATACCCCGTCGTATCGCCGTTTTTTTTGCCTATGCTTAGCATCACTTTTGCATAGATACGCTTCAACATCCGACAAGTGTAAAACCATTAGACTTGCGGATCGTAGTTGTAATGACAACTCCGGCCACTAGGTGGCCTTTACGTTTGGCCTTTACGTTTTCTCATTTGCATATGCAAATGAGGCTAGTACGCCGATTCCCGATGGCTTTTACGCCGCCCCGTTGTCGCATACGTCGTTTTCGTCCGCGTAAGGTTACCCCAGCTTCTATGTGGAGTAACCTTACGAAGTACCGTCGGATGCCGTCGGATGCCATGTTAAGTATGGCGTCGGGTCAGCGTCGGCTTTTTCCGTCGCTTAAGTCGTTTTACTAACTCGTTCGCGAATAGGGAGTTGCGTAAATGACGCTCACGGTTTCAACGACGCTTTCCGACGTGAGCTGGAGCATGCGCACTGGGCTTTTTCCCCGGCCGGCGCATGCGCAGTTCGTTCGATGCGGGGGCGCGCTTAATTTAAATACAAGCCGCCCCATTTGAATTGCGCGGGTTTACGCTGGGCGATTTATGCGACGCCAACGCAAACTACGGAGCAAGTGCTTTGAGATTAAAGCACTTGCTCTAGTACGATGCGGTGGCGTAGTGTAAATGGCTTACGCTACGCCGCCGGAATTCTATGAGAATCTGGCCCAGTATATAGATCACCCACTATGTCAGAAATAAGCAGCAGAAATGGTCAAATCTGCGTGGCTACACTCAGAAAACTTGAATCAGACTGTGTAAGTGAGATTTATTTACAATGAAACAAAATCCATCCAGCTCACGTCCAACATAAAAATATAAGTGAAGCAAAAACACAGTGACAGACTACCCAACTAAACAACTAATAAACAGAAAACCTAACAACTAAGGGCCAGATTCAGGTAGAAGTTACGCGGCTTATCTCTAGATAAGCCGCGTAACTTCTAACCTACGCCGGCGTATCCGTTTTCTATATTCAGAAAACAAGATACCCCGCGATTGAGTTAAGATACGAGCGGCGTAATTGTATTTCGCCGTCGTATCGTAACTGCAATTTTAAAATGCCCGCCGGGGGCGTTCTTGCTGATTTACGCCGAGAATATGTAAATCAGCAAGATACGGTAATTCACGAACGTACGCGGGCCCGACGCAGTCACTTTACGCCGTTTACGTAAGGGTTTTCCCGGCGTAAAGATAAATCACCAAAAAGCCGGCGCATCCTATGTTAAGTATGGACATCGTGACCTCGTCGTATTGGACGCAAGTTACGTTGTTTGCGTAAGTCGATTTAGAATGGGGCTGGCGTAAGTTACGTTTACGTCGCTTTCATTGACAAGTAGCGACGAGATTTGGAGCATGCGCACTGGGGTTTTTTCTATGGCCGGCGCATGCGCAGTACGTTCAGGGCGTGGACGCGCCTAATTTAAATAGGAGACGCCCCCTACCCGCCTATTTGGACTTAGGCCGCCGAATTTACGCTACGCCGCCACAATTTTACACGCAAGTGCTTTGTGAATACAGCACTTGCGTGTAAAGTTATGGCGGCGTAACGTAAATAAGAAAAGTTACGCCGCCGTTACTTTAGGCCGCCCTACCTGAATCTGGCCCTAACTATATATGTGTAGCTCTACCCCCTGCAGGAGCCGCTGGTTAGATTTGGGATCTACTCTCACTAATTTATTCACCCCCTTTAAAAGCGGAGGTTCACCCAAAAATCCACTTTCTGCCATTAGCTCCAGCATACTGCTGACACCTGCAGTATGCTGGATTTTTTTTTTTTTCGTACTTATCGTTTTAGCCAGGTTTCTTCTCCGGCTCCGAGCGGGGAAATCCTGCGGGAGTAGGCGTTCCTAAATCAAGCCCAGTTGATTGACGGGCTTGGATAGCGCGTCACGCCTTCTGAAAATAGCCGAAGTGACACTCGGCTGTTTACGGCGCCTGCGCCTGCCGTGTAGAGCTGACTGCGCAGACGCCGTAAACACCCAAGCGTCACTTCGGGTATTTTCGGAAGGCGTGACGCGCTATCCAAGCCTATCAACTGGGCTTGATTTAGGAACGCCTATACCCGGAAAGATACGCCGCTCGGACCTGGAGAAGAAACCCGGCTAAAACGATAAGTACGGAAAAAAAAAAAAAATCCAGCATACTGCAGGTGTCAGCAGTATGCTGGATCTAGTGAGAGAAAGTTGATTTTCGGGGAGGCGCATGCGCGGAGCTCTGAGGATGGCTGCTTGAGCCGGGAGCTCCTCATCACCCCAGACCAGCGGCGCCCATAAGTCAGCCAGAAACGAGCTGGAAGGGGAGCTTTCACCATACACGGCACCCCCAGACATCAGGGCACCCCCCTATCATTATAATTTCTTTAAAGGGACACTTTAAAGCCGCTTTTTATTCATTTGGAAAAACGGCAAAAATCCAAGATGGCCGCCGCTGCAGCACCTCACAAGAACGGAGCTGAAGAGATGCCTGAGGGAAGGATTTTTCCAAATATGGTACCCCTGCCTTTTACCCCACTGGTCCAAGTAAGTTACCAGCAGGACATGTCCCCCTCAACAACTCCCACAGAACCCCTGGAAGGCAGTAATATGGAGGGCATTAACAGGGAGGGCTCTGCACTACCCCTCATAGGACCTAACATAAGGAGCCAGCCTGCTCAATTCTCTGTCAGCACCCTGTCAGCAGCTTCTGCATTCTCTGTGACTGACTTATATCAGGCTCTGGCTGAACTCCTGGATAGGGGACTCGCTCAGACTGCTACCAAAATAACAGGAGATTTGAAAGCAGATTTCCAGAATCTGGGCACCAGAATTGAAGCGATAGAAGACAAGCTTGATCAAACGGTGGCAGCCACAGATCAGAACTCAGAACATATTCATACAGTACAGGAGCAATTGGATGTGGCCCTTTCCAGGATCGACGAGTTGGAGAGCAGATCCAGGAGATACAATTTCCGGATCAGGGGGCTGCCCGAATCCATCACTGACACTCCAGCAGCGGTACAAAATTTGATTCAGAACTTGATTCCAAACATTCCTCAAGATCGCATACAGCTTGATAGAGCCCACAGAGCCCTGGGGCCACCCAGAAAGGACGGCTCACCGCGGGACATCATCGCCAAACCCCACTTTTACGCAGTAAAGGATGAAGTCATGAGACTAGCACGTTCTGTGCCCAGTGTTTTGTGCCAAGGTCATCCCGTCCAAATATACGCAGACCTTTCTCCCTCCACAATGCAGCGAAGACGGTCATTAAAGCCGCTACTCCTAGTCCTGGTCCAAAAGGATATAAAATATAAATGGGCATTCCCCTTTGCGGTCAAGTTCTCGGATAAAGGGAAAAACTACTCCTTCTCAAACTTTCCTGATGGAGAAAGATTACTAAAGCGCCTTAAACTCATCTCGCAAGAACCCGCCATGGACACTTCTCATAGCATCCCAAACACCTCCAAGAGACCGACCCCCACCAGTCCTAATTCCCTACTCTGGACCAGCTCGAGATCCAAGAAAGCTAGAGACAGTGGACCCACTTACCCAGATCTCGGCTGACACATTGGTCATACACTCCTTGAACTTTCAAGGTTTTTGGTCGGTCCTATGCCTGAGAATTAGACTTTCTCTGATCAGAAGAATCAACTTTTTGGATAATTGATATTTCAACAGTATTTCTCCTGCTAAAAAGATCTCTTTATCTATTCTAATTTTTTCGCAGGGGGTTTTCCCCACCTTCCTTCTGAGGTCCCCTCCTCCTCGATCCCCGTTGGGGGGGGGGACGGGGGGACTTCCGGATCGGAATTAGATCCGACCAAACTGGGTTTAGATTTACTCAATTCCTTCCGGTTTCGGTTTTGATAGTTGCTGTAACCAATTTTTCAGGGGCGCCCTGGCTGGGGTGGGCCCCATGTACCTCCACCTCTCCCTTAGACTCCAGAAGGTTTCTGGGGGCGAGGTCGCTTGTTCTCATTTGGAGCAAGCCCTTTTTTGATCTACCTTGGTAGAAATTCTCGAGGAGCATCTCCCCTCCCCGAGAATGTATTTTTTCTCTTTTTCCTCAGTTGGATTGGGAGTCTTCTTCACCATCTCTTTCTCTCTTTCAAATCTGTCCTTTCCTTTTCTATTCCCCATCTTTCCCACATGAGCCTAACCTTTTATTATTTTTCAGCTTGCGGTACCTACGATCGAGGAGTGTCCACCAGGCTGCCAGTCGTCCATCCTGACAAATGGCAAGGTTGGGAGGACAGAAAACATCTCAGGGTGAGTGGAGGTAGAGACAGACATAGCTACTTTTCAGTTCCCCATGGCTGACCACGTACAGAGCTCCCTCAACATAGCCACACACAATGTTCAAGGAATGAACTCCCCAGTCAAAAGGCGAAAGATCTTTGATAGTTACAAATCACTCAGACTTGACATTCTCATGATCCAAGAGACCCACTTTCCTGGGCGGTACAGTCCCAAATTTGTCCACTCTCACTTTCCCCTCTTCTACTTGGCTAATGCCGAGAACAAGACCAAGGGGGTCGCAATCTTTTTCTCCAAATCCTGTAATTTTGAGTATCTCTCTGACTTCAAAGACCCAGAGGGACGGTTTATACTGGTTAAGGGTAAAATTGAGGGTCATCTATACTCCCTGGTCTCATACTATTCTCCCAACAAAGGGCAAGACACGTTTTTCCAATTAATCTTGGATACTTTAACCCCACTTCTAGAAGGCACAGTCATTTGGGGGGGGGATTCCAATGTGGCTTTTGACCAGGGTTTGGACAAATCCAGACCTCTGTCCGCTCAACTTACTAGACCCTCTAGGGTCAGCCTGAAAATTGCCAAACTACTCCATGACAGGGGGTTGACGGACGTTTGGCGGGAGTCTAATCCCTCAAAGAGAGACTACACTCATTACTCTCACCCGCATAATACCTATGCCAGGATCGATCATATTTTAATTCCTTCATTTGTACTTCCGGCAGTGAGCAAGGCCCAAATCAGAGACACAGTCCTATCTGACCATTCAATGGTCATGTCCATCCGCTCTTTAGCAGGTATGGCAAGGAACGGACATTGGCGGCTAAACGAGTCCATTCTTTCCAATCCAACCACTACAACGGAAATTAATAAAGCCCTTCAAGAATATTTCACAATTAACAATGTTGAGGATATCTCTGCGGAGACCCTTTGGGCAGCCCATAAAGCCTCTATTAGAGGTAAGATCATTCAGATCTCCACGCGAATCAAAAGAGAACACGAAGCAGAAATTGTACGTCTGGAGAAGTCTTATAGGACCCTAAGGGCACAACACAAAAAGAAACCATCTTCAGCCTTACTAGAGAATATTGACAAGCTGAGACTAGAACTTAATTTAGCTCTCACAACGAAAGCGGAGAGATCTCTCCGCTGGAGTGGCAATAAATTTTACACCCAAAAAGGAAAAATAGGCCAGTTGTTAGCGACCAAATTGTCCCCTAAAACAAGGTTTCACTCCTTACCCAAGATACGCTTGGCAGGTCAAGAACCTACGTCCAACCCTAAAAAGATCCTGGAGGCATTCGAAACATTCTATTCTGACCTGTATAGTGCCCCTCCACAGATTCCCAGGGATTCGATTGACAACTTTTTGGACAGCCTACCCATCCCATCCTTAGACGTAGAACATAGAGACAGGCTGGAAGCACCCTTTTCGGTTGAAGAGGTGGCGACAGTAGTCAAGGGCCTCCGAAAGGGCTCGGCCCCAGGCCCAGATGGACTGTCGGCCCTCTATTATAGGTCATTTGCAGATACCCTAGTCCCACATATGACAAACTTTTTTAATTCCAAGACTCAAGGCACCCCTCTGGGTACGCAACTTAATACAGCATACATTACGGTTATCCCAAAGCCGGATAAAAACCCAGAAGAAGTCTGTAACTATCGCCCCATTTCTCTGATAAATAATGACCTAAAAATTCTTACAAAAATTCTAGCTCTCCGTATCTCCTCTTTCATTAATAAATATATTCACAAGGACCAAGTCGGATTTATTCCAGGTCGACAAGGCCCAGATCAAGTGAGAAGGGCAGTGGACATCGTCTCAATTTTGCAGTCCAACTGGGACGGAGGTCCGAAACAAAAAGGATTTCTCCTATCTCTTGATCTGCAGAAGGCCTTTGATTCTGTGTCCTGGCAATATCTTCTCCCCCTACTAGAACGATGGGGCTTTGGCCCAAGATTTATGGGGGTAATACAAGCTCTCTATTCTAAACCAAAGGCCCAAATTCGAATCCAAGGGTACTACTCTTCTCCAATAGACATAGCCAGGGGTACCAGACAGGGATGCCCCCTCTCCCCAATCATTTTCGCAATGGCAATTGAAACCCTAGCGATAGCCATTCGACAGAACCCCGACATTCGAGGCGTTTCATGTGGAGATCAAACTCATAAATGTGGGCTCTTTGCCGATGACTTACTACTATTTCTAACTTCTCCTATTACTTGCCTACCAAACCTTTGTAAGGTAATTTCGGAATTCTCTAAATTCTCAGGTCTCCAAGTCAATTATGCCAAATCACAAGCCTTGAACGTATCCCTTCCACCTCCTACAGTATCCCTCCTCCAACAGTCATTCAAATTTGAATGGTGTCCCTCATCTATCAAATATCTAGGGATTTCCTTAACAGCTCGGACAGAATCCCTTTACACATATACCGAAAACTTACAGCCGACATGAATAACTGGGCTAAATATGATCTTTCCTGGCTGGGCAGAATTAACTCTATAAAGATGACTTTGCTTCCTAGAATTTTATATCTATTCCGCTCCCTTCCCATTCCCATCAGAAAAGATCACGTGCAGACTTTACAAAGCAAAATACTCAAATTCATTTGGGGCAAGTCAGGTTACAGAATCCCCCAAAACACTCTATATAACCATAGGAAAAGAGGAGGACTAGGACTACCGCACCTATATAAGTACTTCGTAGCTGCCAGACTAGCTCAACTATCCGTAGTTTACTCCAAACTGGACAAACCAGACTGGGTCCACATAGAGGGTCAAGCTGTCCCCCGGTTCTCCCTAGAATACTTACTCTGGTGCCCCCAAAAGAAAAGACCACCCATTTTGTCCCCCTCCCTTTCTCAATCCTACGCCCTTTGGGATAGATTTCGTCACCTTCCAGCCCTGGTTTCGAAAGGTCAACCTCTAGCCAGTGTATTCCAAAATCCGGACTTCCCACCTGGAATGGACAGGAAAGCATTCAGTTGGTGGTTGGATAAGGGTCTGTACCGCATAGGACACTTCTTCACAACCAAAGGCCCTCTTACCCTAGACCACTGTGTGACTAAATTGGACCTCCCTGACACTGAAAAATTCAGATTCAAACAAATATCACAATTCCTACGCACTTTATGGACGGATAGGCCTCTACCTCCCAAATTTACAGATTATGAGCTCTGGTGCGGGCAGACCATGGGACAAAGGGGAGGGGTATCTGTCATCTACTCTTCACTCACCCGCCCGACTGAGAAGTCTTCTTATATGACGGCTTGGGAGGCAGACCTCCAACTAGGGTGGGAGTTGGAGACCTGGCAGGCAGCTTGTTCTGATTCTTTTCAGGGCATCTTAACCACTTGTGACCGGCCCCACATCCAAAGACGTCACGTTTTTGAAGATGGATATCTCGGTAACGGCAGCAGCTGCTGCCACAACCGAGATATCCATCTCTTCGTGGGGCGGTCCTGTTAACGATAACGGCGGTCATCGCGGCGGATTCGCCGCGAGATCGCCGTTACCGGCGGCGGGAGAGGGTGCCCCCCCCTCCCGCCGCTCTCCCGCGCCCTCCGCCGCTTACCGTAGCCGTCGGTAGCGGCGGAGGCGATCGGGTCCGCTCGTTGTCTGTCCGGGGATGTGACTGAGGGAAAAAATGTCCCTCAGCCGTCCCCCTCTCTCTGCTGGGCGGAAGTGACGTCAAAACGTCATTTCCGCCCAGCGTCTTAAAGAGACATTTAATATGTTTACATTTTGACTTATTTTTTTTTTTTTTTTTTTTTTGCATTTAAGCCTGAATATGAGATCTGAGGTCTTTTTGACCCCAGATCTCATATATAAGGGGACCTGTCATGCTTTTTTCTATTACAAGGGATGTTTACATTCCTTGTAATAGGAATAAAAGTGATAATTTTTTTTTTTTTTTTTTTTCAGTGTTAAAAATTATAAAATAAATAAAAATAAAAACCCAAACCAAAAAAAAAATTTTTTAAAGTGCCCCGTCCCGACGAGCTCGCGCGCAGAAGCAAACGCATACGCGAGTAGCGCCCGCATATGAAAACGGTGTTCAAACCACACAAGTGAGGTATCGCCGCGATCGTTAGAGCGAGAGCAATAATTCTAGCCCTAGACCTCCTTGTCATCTCAAAAAATGCAACCTGTAGAATTTTTTAAACGTCGCATATCGAGATTTTTAAGGGTAAAAGTTTGACGCCATGCCACGAGCGGGCGCAATTTTTATGCGTGACATGTTGGGTATCATTTTACTCGGCGTAACATTATCTTTCACAATATATAAAAAAATTGGGCCAAATTTATTGTTGTCTTATTTTTTAATTCAAGAAAGTGAATTTTTTCCAAAAAAAGTGCGCTTGTAAGACTGCTGCGCAAATACGGTGTGAGAAAAAGTATTGCAATGACCGCCATTTTATTCTCTAGGGTGTTAGAAAAAAATATATATATAATGTTTGGGGGTTTTAAATAATTTTCTAGCAAAAAAAACTGTTTTAGTCTCGTAAGCACCGAATCTGAAAAACAGGCTCGGTAATGAAGTGGTTAAATACTTCCCTGATGGAAGCAAACTTAAAGGTCCTTATGAGGTGGTATATGACTCCCGCCAGGCTTGCGGCCATCTACCCATCATCAGATCCCAGCTGCTTTAGAGGTTGTCAGCTCCTGGGCTCGATGGTGCATGTCTGGTGGGAATGTCCCAGAATCAGACCAATCTGGAAGAGGATTTTTAACCTCATTTGTACAGTCACTGGTTGCTCGGTCCCCAGGACGGCTTCTGTAGCTCTCCTAAATGCTCGGATTCCGGGTATATCCAAGCCCAATCAGAAGCTGATCCGATTTATGCTCCTCGGGGCTAAAATTACCATTGCAAGGGCTTGGAGACAACCCAGGGTTTCCATTGCAGAAATAAAACGCAAGATTTCGTGGATCATGGTGCAGGAAAAACTGGCCAGCATTCTTTCAAACACGAATCAGAAATTTGAAGCCGTGTGGGGATCATGGGCATCCCACTTTGGTATACCTTTAGCGACTGGGGTACATTCCACGCAACCTGCATCCTTCAGTACAAGTTAGGCTCATGTTTCCCTTCCTTTCCCTTTTTCTTACCCCCACTTTTCTCTCTCTCTTTTCTTACTTCTATTCTTTTAAGACAGTTGTATGACTAGAAGGTAAAGTTCTTTGTTCTTCGTCCGGTTATTCATATGTGCAATTTGGTAACACTATAGGCCTATCTTATTTCGTTAGCATGAGCTAGAGGTTCAATGAAGCCAAATTCGAACCCACTAATTTCCCATCAAATAATTTTATAGGAAGAGGCGGATTGGGAGGCGCCTGGCTGGGACACAGATTGATCCCATTAGGGGTGTCCGGGACAGGCAGGCTTCCCCTGAGCGCAAGATCACCATATACACTTCTTTTTCCGCCTCTTCCTCTGTTATCAAGCTCGCTGGATTCCTTTAATCAACCCACAGTTGGGTAATTTGAAATCAATTGAGTCATTGTTACTGTCATTATGCCCGGTTTGTTGAATGTTATGATGTTGTAATTTCAGCCTTTGGTCATAATTTATCTGTATCCTTTATTTGAAAAAATAAAAATCTATTGAAAGAAAGTTGATTTTCGGTGAACCTCCGCTTTAAGTGTCTCGAAGCCGCCCTTGGCACACCAAAATCACGTAGGAATATTGTGGTCCCTACTTGGTTGGGCCCACAATAACACAAAGTATGCAAAACAAAAATGACAATATTGTTACCTTCTTTTTCTCGGATTGTAGCTTCCAATGAGTAAACACACCTCTCACAGTTGGTATAGCAGAAAGAAGAAAACTTTACTTGACATACGGTAAAAGGGATAAAATAAGGTTTAAGCGACAGGTAGACATACACAAATAATTATGTAAGAATGACTCTGAAAGGGCCCTTTGCAGGAGTCAACAAATGAGAGAAAACAACTTGAAATAAACCAATAGTATTGTTAAACATAGGAACTACTATAAGCAGTCTATGCTCGCGAGCGTCCCCTAGTGGGCAGAGCCGTAAAACGCAAGTGCAGAAGTGCCTGGTCAGGCCTTGCTCAAACAGCTTCAAAAAGATCCTGTAGGATGAAGTCTATGTTGAGGACGTTGGTGCACCTATTTAAGTTGTAATCCAAAGGGAAACAGGTTAAACTCAGTCACAGGGGTATGATGAACCGATCGTTTAGTCAGCGTCAATCCTGCTAGCGTGCCTTTAAGATGCTAGCCGTCTTCAATAAACTAGTGAATAATACGTGACTCTGTCTGAAGGAGTACTATTAACTTCTATACTAAGGTAATATCGAAACTTAGGCAGGTGCCCTCTCACCCGAACAATTCAGTCCGCCTGCGGAAACGTGCCAAACAGTCACCACTCCGCAGCACACGATCTCCGGATACAACAGCTCTCCGCTGGTACGTTGGTCAGCTGGCGAGTTCCTCCGGTCTTCTAGAAGCACGAGCCGGAACACTTGGGCCTATCCCTTCTCCGAACGGTGGGTCTCTGGGTGTATCCCCTTTCAGGCTTCAGGCCTAGCCGCTGTGGAGCTCTCTCCCCTGCTCCGCATTGGGGAAGAACGCAGGTCCCAAGAGGCCGAAAACATGTGCTCCAGGAGGACAAGGCATTATGGGAAGTGTAGTTTATTCCTAACAATTGTCAATGGAGTCCGTTTCTCCTGGTACCTCTAGTCCCACAATGCATTGCTTTTAACCACTTAACGACCGCCGCACGCCTATTTACGTCCACAAAAGGGAACGTACAGGCAGATGGGCGTGTATATATACACGTCCCTGCCTTCTAGCGGGTCGGGGGTCCGATTTGGACCCCCTCCGCTGCGTGCAGCGGTCGGCTTACCTGTGGGAGCGATTCGTCTTGAGGGGGCAGCAGTTCGATTCTGTCCACCCCCTCGTGATCTCTCCCAGCCAATCCTGTGCGCCACCGCCGTGTCACTTCCTCTGCCTGTAAAATGTAAACACTGGCAGAGGAAGTGATGCAGCTCTCATCTCGGCGGTATTTTCAAACCGCCGAGATGAGAGAAGAGTCACAGTGAGTCGCACCAACACTACACCGACACCACACACATAGGCACATTTAAACCCTTGCGATCACACCCCCCTGCCCCCTGTCACACTGACACTAAATGCAGTGATCAGTACATATATGATCACTGCATTTAGTGTCAGTGTACATATATGATCACTGCATTTAGTGTCAGTGTGACAGTTACTGTGACAGGCAGTTAGTGTTAGGTTCAGGGTAGCCCCGTACCCCCCCTAATAAAGTTTTAACCCCTTGATCTCCGCCCTAGTTAACCCTTTCACTTCCTATTGCCAGTGTCACTAAGCGATCATTTTTCTGATCGCTGTATTAGTGTCACTGTTGCTGCTAGGTACAGTAGCTAGTTTTTTTTTTTATTGCGATTTTTTTTTTTTACTAAAGACATGTGGCCTAAATGTTTGACTAAAATTTCATTTATTCAATTGTTCTTATAACAAAAAGTAAAAAATATTGTTTTTTTTTTTCAAAACTGTCGCTCTATTTTTGTTTATAGCGCAAAAAATAAAAAATCGCAGAGGTGATCAAATACCACCAAAAGAAAGCTCTATTTGTGGGAAGAAAAGGACGCAAAGTTTGTTTGGGAGCCACATCACACGACCGCGCAATTGTCTGTTAAAGCGACGCAGTGCCGAATTGTAAAAACGCCTCTGGGCATTTAGCAGCATATTGGTCCGGGGCTTAAGTGGTTAAAGGAAAAAATAAACCCATATGTCAACATGATTGTCAAAAACTCAGTATAATCACGTCTGATCGAAAGATTAGACCAAAAACACTGAACCCAGCGCACAAATGGAAAATGAAAACAAAAGGTATTTTGTCTCTAAAGATATGGGGGTCAGCAGTTTAAGCGGCTGTTATAAAGTTAAAGTATATCAGAAGTTATGTTCAAACAAATTAATGATACAAATGTACCATCAATCAATAAGCACATTAACAGCGCTAGAACAAGATTCATAAAAATATAAGAACTTGAAAAATATGTGTTACCATATCCTGCTTCAGAGAACCTATTTTGTAGTATTAAAAATGCATGTAAACGCATGCATATCTTATAACCCTGAGCTGTGCCTTAATCTTAGTAATTCACAAGCTGCCGCTAATATGAAGCCAAGTATCAAGAACAAGAGTGCTCAAAATCACTTAAAAAAAGTGTGTATATACTACAACAAATACATATACAATTAAATTAAAATAAAGTGACATATGTAAAATATAAAAAAAAAATACAAGTCCTTCAGTGAGTCCTATAAATAAAGGTTTAGAGAGCACTTAGATATACAGGTTCTGCCGATAGGTTTGTGTTAATAAAATGTAAAGTGATTTTGCCTCGACGGAATCCCCCAAGAGGACCTCACTCACCAGATAGACGAGTAAGATGTGCAGTCAAACACTTGCTGTCTCACACTTGTGCACTGTGGCTGGAAGGCTCTTCACAGGCTCTGCTCATCCATGGTCAGTGTTAGATCTATTGATCCTCCCATAGGTAGATGGTCATGCAAAAAGAGAAAAGGAACTCCACATAGTGTAAAACTGTATTTATTAACATGGACTCTCTTCAAAATTACACTTACAAAAAAAGGGAGTTTAAAAGCAGCGCTTTAAACTAATCCTTATGGTGAGTGGCTCTCACTGTGCTGTCTGACGGGGGATTCCTCCTCCTGACGCCGTGAGTCCCGGGATGCTGCTCACTCGATAGGTTAGTTGGATCACGTCAGAACCTCTGATGAAGTCACGTGACGTGACGCAACGCGTAAGGTTGACTGGAAGTGACGTGACACCCTGACCGTCTGACCGGAAGTGCCGTTGTTTGGTGTTTTATTTGTTTTTTCTTTTGTAAGTGTGTTTTACTTCATTAAACTGATCTCAGTTTTACGTACTTCACCATGTGAGTTTTTTCTTTGAAACATCCTCCATACTTCTATCCTATGGTGACCGGACCTTGATTGTGGCAAAGTTTGGCTAAAAGACGTACATCAGAGACGGCTATTTACAGGACCATCGGTGATTGTGTTGATGCCCCTTTTCTTCCTTGTGGAAGGTAAGCGCTCTGTGAGCACGTTCATCTGTGAAGTCTCATCTGGATGATCTCATTGTTTACATGGACAGAAGCCTTGTCATTGATTGATCTACACTTGTTTTTTTACTGGATTACACTTATTTGGGACACTTGTTGTTGCACTTGATTGCACTTATTTGGATTATTCCACTTATTTTGTATTCATTTGTATTATCACTGATTCCTATAGCGACGCTCACTTGTTTATTTTGGATTGATTGTTTAGTTTAGTTTAGCTGCGCTCATCATTTCACTTTAATTTTATATACCGTATTTATCGCGGTATAACGTGCTCCCGTGTATACCGCGCACCCCTAAAGTGACCCCCAATCCTGTGGAAAAAAAAAGGATTTTTAATAAACAGCTTACCTGTAAAATCCTTTTCTTGAAGTACATCACGGGACACAGAGCGCATAGCCATTACATATGGGTTATATGGGTACCTTCAGGTGTGGACACTGGTGTAATCAACTTCACAGGAAGTTCCTCCCTATATAACCCCCTCCCACTGAGAGTGCTTCAGTTTTGTAGCAAGCAATTTCTCTGAGGTTACACAATGTTCCCCAAAAGAGGGGTGGGAGCTCTGTGTCCCGTGATGTACTTCAAAGAAAAGGATTTTACAGGTAAGCTGTTTATTAAAAATCCTTTTTTCTTTATCGTACATCACGGGACACAGAGCGCATAGACATTACATATGGGATGTCCCAAAGCAATGCTCCATGAGGGGAGGGAGACCGTAAGGCCAAAATTAGCCAAACAGAAAATATATCAGGAGGTAAAAACTAGCTCCACCAACAGAAAAAAGGGGCGTAATCCGGGCCAGAGGATTCTATACTGCTGCCCGTAGGACCGCCTGCCCAAATGCTGCGTCCGTAGCTTTTGTGACGTCCAACTTATAAAATTTAGTAAACGTATGTACGGAAGACCAGGTTGCCCCTTTGCAAACCTGTGCCATAGAGATCTGATGGTGTGCCGCCCAAGAGGCACTCATGGCCCTCGTAGAATGGGCCTTAACTGATAAGGGAGGTGGAACGCGCTTCAGACCATAGGCCTGAAAAATCAGCTGTTTAATCCACCTAGCCAAGGAAGACTTGGCAGCCGGCTGACCCTTCTTGGGGCCATCCGGGAGAACGAAAAGCACATCTGTTTTCCGAATCTTTTCTGTAGCCTTGAGATAAACCCTCATGGCTCGGACCACGTCCAAAGTATGAAGCAGTCTTTCCTCTCTGGACTGGGGAGTAGGAAAGAAGGATGGTAGGACTAGGTCCTGATTCAAGTGAAAACTGGATATGACTTTAGGAAGGAAAGAAGGCTGAGGCCGCAGAACCACTCTGTCCTTATGCAGAATCAGGTACGGTTCCCTGCAAGACAAGGCTGCCAGCTCGGAGACCCTTCTGGCCGAAGCCATAGCCACCAAAAAAAACAACTTTCGGGTTAGCAGCACAAGAGGGATTTCTGTCAGAGGTTCAAAACGGCTGCCTTTGTAAAGCGGACAAGACCAGATTTAAATTCCAGGGGCAGAGGGGAGTTCTAATAGGGGGATTCACATGCAAGACCCCCTGCAAGAAGGTTTTCACAAGCGAATGCGTGGCCAAAGGTCTTTGAAACCATATCGATAAGGCAGACACCTGCCCCTTTAGAGTACTAAGAGCCAACCCCTTGTCAACGCCAACCTGGAGGAATCGTAAGATCCTGTCAATAAAAAACTTGCGAGGATGCCCTCCTTGAGACTCGCACCACTCCACATAGGTCCTCCAGACTCTGTAATAGATATTTCTAGAGACTGGCTTTCTAGCCTGAATTAACGTAGATATGACCTGGGCTGAGAGGCCTCTGCCCTTAAGAATTAGGGATTCAGCCGCCAAGCCATCAACTTTAGCTGCTGTGAAGCAGGGTGGTAGATCGGGCCCTGAGACAGCAGATCTGGGCGCAGGGGGAGTGGCCACGGTGCCCCTACTGACATCCTCACGATGAGTGCGTACCAAGCCCTTCTGGGCCAGGCTGGGGCCACCAGGATCACCGGCCTGCGCTCCACCCTGATCCTTCGTAGGAGGCGGGGAATCATCTGTAGTGGAGGGAACGCATACAGGAGAGAAAACTGGTGCCAGGGGCAAACCAACGCATCGGTCCCGTAGGCCGAGGGGTCCCTGGCTCGGGATACGAATCTGTCCAATTTCTTGTTGAATCTTGTTGCCATGATGTCCACATCGGGAACTCCGAATCTTTGGCAAATCTCTTGGAATACCTGGGGGTGAAGAGACCACTCTCCCGGGAGTAACTGTTGACGACTCAAAAAATCTGCTTGAGAATTGTCTATCCCTGGGATGAACACTGCTGAGATGCAGGGTACATGGGCTTCGGCCCGTGAAAAAATCAGGTTTACTTCCCTTTGAGCCGCTAGGCTCCTTGTGCCCCCCTGGTGGTTTATGTATGCCACCGCCGTGGCATTGTCGGACTGTATCCTTACTGGCAGACCCTGCAGGGGGAGAGTCCAGGCGACCAGGGCCAACCGAGCAGCCCTGATCTCTAGGACATTGATGGGAAGCAGACTTTCTGCCTCTGACCACTGTCCCTGCTGGGTCCGTTTTCCTAAGATTGCCCCCCAACCTGTTAGGCTGGCATCTGTGGTTACTATTTTCCACGTGATGGGGCAAAAGGTTTTCCCTTTTGACAATTTTTGAGGGATCAGCCACCAGTACAGGCTGCGCTTGACCCCTGGGGAAAGAACTAATGGACGGTCTAATGCCTGTATGGACTTGTTCCAAGCAGAGAGAATAGCTGCCTGAAGTACTCTGGTATGGATCTGGGCATAGGGCGCTGCTTCGAAGGCGGCCACCATCTTTCCCAGCAGTCTCATGCATGTCGGCTTCTTTTTGCCTAAGACTATTTGAATCGTTTGAATCAACGACCTGATCTTCCCTTGAGGTAAAAATACCCTCTGGCATTCTGTATCTAACCGAAAGCCTAGATATTCCAACTGTCTTGTGGGTTGTAACCTTGATTTTTCTTGGTTCACAATCCACCCGAATTCTTCTAGATGCCGCACTGTGCGGACTACTGCATGATTGAGGTTGGAAGCTGATCTGTCGATAACCAGGAGATCGTCCAGGTATGCCAGGACCAAGATGCCTTCTGTCCTTAGGACGGCTAGCACCGGGGCTAACACCTTTGTGAATACCCGCGGAGCTGTTGCCGACCCGAAAGGGAGGGCTACGAACTGGAAATGACTTTGATTTATCGTAAAACGAAGAAACTTGTGGTGTGCTGGGTAAATCGGCACATGCAGATATGCATCCTTTATGTCTATAGATGCTAGAAAGTCGCCCTGATGCAGGCTGGCTGTCACTGAACGTATGGAGTCCATACGAAAGGTCTGAATCTTTAGAAAGCGATTTAGGCGTTTGAGGTCTAATATAGGCCTGACGTCGCCATTGGGTTTTGGTATAACAAAAAGGTTGGAGTAGAATCCCCGACCCCATTCTTGGGTTGGTACTTCTACAATTACTCCTTGGAGCAATAGGCGATCCAACGCCTTTGCGAGAGAGGCCCTTTTTAATGGGTCGCTTGGAAGACTTGATGACTGGTTTAGCCGGTTTGCGAGACCAGGGTCTCTTGTTTGCCGCGGCTTGACCCTGTGGGCGGCTATTAACCGCTGGACGCCCGGGAGGCCGTCGATACTGACGAGAAGTCGAAGGGGCCGAGCCTACAATGGCCTGTCGTTTAAACGTGGGCCCACGCGGTCTTTTCTTGACCGGTAAGGAAGTACTTTTTCCACTTGATATGGTGTGGATATATTTATCTAGGTCTTCCCCGAATAGTCTTCCCCCATGAAAGGGAAATCCTGCTAAAAGCTTTTTGCAGGGTGCCTCTGCTGACCAGTTCTTTAGCCACAAAAGACGACGCATGTGAACCATCAGTAGAGATGAACGGGATGCCTGTTGGATGGAGTCCTTAATAGCATCTACTGCAAAGCAGAGAGCCCTAGGGAATTCTGCTAATTCATGAGTATGCTGAGCCGGCATGTCCTTTAATATATGTTTTGCCTGATCCTTCAAGGCCTGACAAACACCAATGGCTGCTACTGCTGGCTGAACCATGGCACCTACTGAGGTGAAAGCGGCTTTCAGTAGGGTCTCGAATTTCTTGTCGACCGGATCCTTGAACATCTGGACATTTTCAACCGGACAGGTCAGGGATTTATTCACGCAGGAAATGGCCGCGTCCACTGTGGGGAGTGCCCATTTCTTTAAATATTCCTCTTCCATAGGATAGAGAATGGAGAATCTTTTAGGAGGGACAAAGATTCTATCAGGTCGAGCCCAATCCTGGTAAATCACGTTCCGCAGAAGGGGGTGCATTGGAAAAGACGCACCAAGTTAATGGAGCCTTTAAAGAACCCAATGAGGAAACCTCCGGGGCTACTAGTTCTGGCACTGGAAGTTTAAAGGCAGTGCGAACCATATCTGTCAAAGACTGGATCCACAGGCTCTCCGCTTGAGAGGCCGAGAAATATTCATCTATAGTGGAATCTTCCCTGTCTGAACCGTCGGGACTTGGGTCTGCCTGATCCCCTTGTGGGTCCCGTTCCTCTGAAGAGGAGACCTCCGCATCTGAAAACCCCACACTGGGTGAGGGGGATCTAGCCCGCTTGCTACTTGGCCAAGGACGGGCAAACAACGCAGTTAACCTTTTCTCTAGCCCACCCATGGTGGCTGCTAGCATTTCTTCCGTCACGTAAACGGGAATGGGTGGATCGGGGGCCGCCTCTGCCCCCAGCACACCCAATGGTTCTTGTACTATGCCACTCGGTGTTCTAACTGGCGAGGGTGGGGCCGTTGAAGCCTGGCCCAAATCCTCTGACCCCGATGGAGACCCCTTTTGCTTCTTGGCACCTTTAGCAGCCTTGGCTGGTCCAGATCCCTTTGGAGCCATTGTACAACCTTGAGTCACCCCTATAGCCAACACCTGACTGTTGCAGCTAGGAGTAACCAATATGAGGACAGGTATGAGGAAATACCCGCCTGGGAGGTGGCAATACTGAGGAAACCTGTGAGTATTGACACACCAATGCCCGTTAGCCGGAGTCCAAGGTAGACTCAGATACTTCTGGATCTAAGGCTAAGTCCCTTTAAGCAAAAAACTACTTTTTTTTTTTTTTCTGGTCAATAGTGGACCTAAGTCCTAGACCTGAAGATCCACAAAACCGCCACTAGGTGTCCCTGTGTGGCCAAAAGACCCAGCTGCACGCTCTGTATCCTTTCTTCCTCTGCCTCCAGGAGGGAAAGACCAGCCAGAGAAAAAGTTTTTCCTTTAAACAGACCCTGACGCTGCTGGCCCGCCCCCCCGACGCACGCCGACGCTATAAAAGGCGGCGTGCACGCGCGCGCACCCCCCCCACGCTGAAAACCACATGGAGGAAGCAGAGCAGAGGAAACAACATGGACCAGCGCCAGGCAGCACCAACAGACACCAGGTAAGCACTAATCTTATTGTAGTGCACACACAGAGAGGAAGCTGTCCCCATGGGCTTCCTAAGAAACAGGAGTTTTCACCAGCAATTTCCTCTTTAAAACATGTGGGGTTGCAGTATCAATGCTAACAGGCAGACCTGGGGTGAGTAGCAAATATATATCTTACACAAGTATACATATATCTATATGTTATCTGGGTAAACATTAGTATCCCATCCTGCCCACACAGACATAGTGAGATAGTGGCTGATGCACAAGCATACTGTTAGCCAACCCAGAACCCCCAGGGGGATACCTACTGTCGAACCAAGTCCCGCAGGTTCCCTCTTACCTGCTCCACGCCGCAGGGTATTGCAAACTGCAAGAGGCCCAATCTTCCCCCATCTCCGTGGGTATTGTCTCGGGCCTTCAGGGACCGGGGTCCTGTGTTTAAGGAACCCACACCCCTGGACCTATATAGCATCCTGGCATCAGTAGCGTTTAGTCCTGGAAGAGACCAAGGCACTGGAGCCCAGAATCCAGCCCTCCAAGGAGAGGCATTATAGGCAAAACCCCACTCCAGCAGGGCCCGGGTACCGTACACCTTGGCTTTGAAGCACTTCGGACGGATCCGGCTAGCTATCCTGGGTCCCGAGACCTCCGAGGGACAGCTAGACGTGACCAACACCTAAGACACTGGCGAAAAAACTGAAGCACTCTCAGTGGGAGGGGGTTATATAGGGAGGAACTTCCTGTGAAGTTGATTACACCAGTGTCCACACCTGAAGGTACCCATATAACCCATATGTAATGGCTATGCGCTCTGTGTCCCGTGATGTACGATAAAGAAAAGTTATTTTTGTACTTACAGTTTTGGTGTCTTGCGCGGCGTCCATCGATGGCCTCGTCGGGTCCGGCATCCTTCTGCGGCTTCGGGTGTCCGCTTCGGCGGGTCCGGCGTCCTTCTGCGGCTTCGGGTGTCCTCTTCGGCGGGTCCGGTGTCCTCTTCGGCGGGTCCCGTGTCCTCTTCGGTGGGTTCGGCGTCCTCGCGTCCTGCCCGCTCGTTTCCCACACCGAGTTTTGAATACTGCGCCAGCATATACCCAGCGCAGTACACTCGGGCAGGCTCAGCAACTGTCGCGCTCAGAAGCCGAGACTGGCCGAATATACCCGAGTGTACTGCGCTGGGTATATGTCGGCGCAGTATTCAAAACTCGGCGCGGGAAAGCGGGTATCGGCGTATATCGCGCACCCACGATTTTGCCCTGATTTTCAGGGCAAAAAAGTGCGCGATATACGCCGATAAATACGGTATGTCATTTTATTTTAATTTAATTGTATATGTATTTGTTGTAGTATATACACACTTTTTTTAAGTGATTTTGAGCACTCTTGTTCTTGATACTTGGCTTCATATTAGCGGCAGCTTGTGAATTACTAAGATTAAGGCACAGCTCAGGGTTATAAGATATGCATGCGTTTACATGCATTTTTAATACTACAAAATAGGTTCTCTGAAGCAGGATATGGTAACACATATTTTTCAAGTTCTTATATTTTTATGAATCTTGTTCTAGCGCTGTTAATGTGCTTATTGATTGACGGTACATTTGTATCATTAATTTGTTTGAGAATAACTTCTGACATATGTCAACATGACTAGAACTCTGGTGGGGATTTAAGCTTACAT